>JAQZBX010007658.1:35325-50048 GCA_029593785.1 Cabassous unicinctus | reverse complement strand
TACATTCGTCGGTGCTTCGCCACTCAGGACAACCCCCAAAGTCCCAAAAAAGCCCGAGTATTTCAACTGCCCCTCCTCTCCCTGCCCCAAAAATGTCCAGTGGCCACCGTCTCCACCTCACTGTTACAATTTCTTCCATTGCTTGAATCACTATCCATATGATTTTAAGGGTTTTTTCCCTCCCAGAGATGGCAATGGGTTCTCACTGGTAAATCAACCTCTCACTCAGCCCCTTGTGACCAATGGCCCACAGCTGTGAGAGGGCTGACCAGGGTTAGGAACACAGATGCAGCCCATAGAGGGGGCACGTTGCCATGTTTCAGAGCACAGCCTTGACACTTCTGCTTTGTGCTCAAGCAGAAGCCCTGAGGCCCTGCTTCTTCCCTCTCCACACACTCTGCCCAGGTAAACCATCCAACCCCATGGTTTTCAATACCATCTACAGGCTGCTGAATCCCAAATCCATATCTCCAGCCACTCCTCCAAACTCCAAGCTCATCTCCAACTGCCTGGTTGACATCTCCACTTGGATATATAATACACATCACAAAAATTGGCAGGGTCAAACAGAACTCTTCACCATGCCCCAGCCATTCCTCCTCAAACTGTCTGCACAGCAGTTAACAGTGTCTCCAGCCAGCCAAAAGTAACCTTTGGGGTTCCTCTTTATCCCTGGCCCCCCACATCTAAGTCCTTGACCAGTCCTGTTGGGCCTCCGAATATTGCCCAGAGTTCCTCACTGTCTCCACTGCTACCTCTATCTCTTGCTTTCTAAACTCCCCCTGGCTACTCCATAACCAGAGTGATCTTTTAAAAGTGTAAATCAGGTATCACTCCCCTGTGTAAAGCCCTCCTGTGGTTTAGAATAAAATCCAAAATGCCTTCTCTGATTTACAAAAACCTCCAGTCTGAGCCACACTGACTTCTTCCTGTGCCTCAAATATACCACTGCTCGTTCCCACGGCAAGGCCTTTACACTGGCTGTACTGTGTGCCTGGAAGCCTCTTCTCCTTCACACGATGGCTCCTCCTGGCTTCCAGATCGCAGCCCAATCAGACCTCCGCTGGCCACCCATCCGGCCACTTGTCCTAAAAGGCATTACTTTTCTTATTTCCTTGTTTGTTCCTGACTTGTCACCTCCATCGCAAGTATAAACTCCTTGAGCAGAGAACCTTGTCTAGAAACCTTGGCTAGAACAGAGCCTGGCATGTCACAGGTGCTCAATAAATATTTTGCAAATATATCGTGGCTCTTCTGACCAATGAAACACACACAAATGCGCTCATCGTCACAAATACTCAGTCTTAACACATTAGATGGGATTATCTTCATCATTCTCATTATCCGAAATATATCATATACCACAAAGCCTGTGCTTGCTTTGTATCTAATATCTCTTTAGAAGAAAGAAATTGCTAAATAATCCTTGCCTTGATTGGCAGGACATAAAGATTTAAACCCATTCCCCCTCAGCTCAGCCTTCATCATTACTATCTATCTCTGTGATCCATTAGGACACAGGTCTTTAAGAAACAGTGCTGAGATCAAAGACCTGAATTTGAATCCTGGGCTCAAACACTTACTACACAGGGGATGCAGAACAAGCCACCCCCTCTCTGAGCTTTGCTTTTTCTTATTTGTTAGATAAATATAATATCAACTCTGCACACTTCACAGGGTTGTAATGAGGAACAAATGCGTACATGAAACCACGTTGTACACTGTCAAGTGCAGACTCTAAATGTAAGGACTGTTAGCGTTACTGAGATAAATGCAATTTTCAAAGGCTGCAAAAATCTATGTGATTATTGATTTTCATTTGCTACCATCTGATTACCTTGGCTCAGTGGGTATGCGTGTGTTTGAAGTTTAAATAGGAGCCAAAGAAGGACTGCTAAAAAAGAATTTTTAAAGAACACATACCAACAACAACAAACACTGAAGGCTCATTCTGGGAGTCAAAGCTAATATTAAGAGCGAGTGAGCCGGCTGGCGGCAGAGGTCAGAGTTAATTACAGCCAGCGGCATTTTACTTGGTGCCTACCCAGGCCCCCTCCGCTGGGAGCAACCGCATTCTAAAACTGAGCTGGCTGATATTAGTGAGCAGTGATTAGAATATGCCCACAGGGCCTTTTAAACGTTCCTCCTCTAGTTAAAGCATTTGTTTTCATCAAGATTTATGGGCGCGTCTGCTGAGCGCAAGCAGCTTTGCCAACACGGAAGTACTTCCGCTTACAAAGCCTTCCCTGCCCAGCATCCACCAGAGCCCCTGCCCGCCTGGAAAGAAAGGCGGTGTCTGTCTCGGTGTTCCTTCCTTCTCGCTGGGAAGAGCATGTGGAGACATGGCAGAAGGTTTTCAGATTTCTTACCAGTCTGCAATGGCCACCAGAACCAGGGGCCACAGAGAGGCGGAAGAGGGTGAGGTGGTGGCATACATGGCGAGTGCCTTTTGGAGAGCTGCAGTGCCCCAGTCTCTCCATTTATGGGAGGGGTGAAGGCCGGGGAAGATGGGCGTTGACTTTGCCAAGCTCTGACATAGAAAGGGTTCAATGTCTGGAAGTACATTACACCTTAGCCACACATCCACGGTGCTGATCTTAAAATGAATAAAAGTGTTCCCTGATTTAAATGTTCATGTGGAACAGGCACCAGCTCTCCCAGCCTGAATGCAAGGATCCAGCAGGGAAAATAAAAGAATGCTCGCCTCACTTTGCAGTTGTTGTGGCCATCACACACCTGGAGGGAAATCCTCAGGTGGAGAGTGTCCTAGGGGAACTCTAGACCGGGGGTTCTTAACAAGGGGTCCGTGAGCTTGAACTGAAATTCAAAAAACATTGTTCTTGTGGGGACGGGTTGGTGAGGTGTGATATATTTATTAAATAATACACAGTAGTGTGTGGACTTAGTAAGGGGTCCGTGATTTTCACCTGACTGGCAAAGTGGTCCACGGAACAGAAAAGGTTAAGAACTCCTGCCCTAGACCCTAGATCTGGATCCACACACGGTTGGCCTGGACCCTGTGGGACAAGTTTTTCTATCTATAAAATGAGATGGTTCAGTCTGATTGTGTTTCACATTTCTTCCAGTTCTGAACACTTGTCCCTTCTCATGCCATCCACAAAATCAGGGACTATTCTCAAAAGAAATCAGGGACAGCTCAGAGGTACCACAGACCTTTTTTTGATCTAAGAGCTGCTGCACTTCTCAGGGTTGCCTGGGGGTACAGTCCCCCTTGCACAGAAGACAGGAAAAGGCTGAAATCGCCAAGGTGAACGCATGCATATGGGCTTCCTCACATAAGGGATTATCACAGAGCCCGTGAGGACCAGCTGTTCGCCATCTCCACTGAGGACCAAATGAAATGAACTGGGCTCAGCCTGGCATATAGGGGCTTAGGCTAGAAGCAGGGAAGCATTCCCAGCCAGGATGGGTTGTTAAACACAGCAACGGGTTACTAAGAGAAGCGTCATAATCTTCTTTGCCCAACTGCTTCAATGGCTTGAAGGCCGCTTGTCGATCTGAGGTGGTTCAGCCTTCTGAGCATGGGAGTGGGGAGGAAGCAAAAGGGCTACAGGACATCCCACCTTTACTAGACACTTGCCTCTGGACTTGATCAGAGAAAGGACGAGCTAATTAGAAAGTGTAGCCCCATCTGCTTGGCCAGTGAAGAAAAACCCAAGGCTTAAAGGCTGAAATTCAAAAAGAGACATCCTGGGCAGTCACTTTACCAGGGAATGTGGAGTTGGCAGGAGGGCCCCGTCTGGAGTCCAGGATCTGGGCTGACTCCTACCTCTACCACTTTCATGCTATCTGTGCTTTTGGATAAACTATTTAAAATCTCTGAAACTTTATTTCCTCATCTAAAAAATCAGGCCAATGATTCCAACCTTGGAGGGCTCTTAAATCAGATGAGATAACTTATGAAAAATTCCTTATTATATGGACACCCAATGCATGGATGCTTATTCCTTTTCTTCCTGCAGGCCCTGGATCTGTGCAGGAAGCAACCTGACCTACTGCATCTATCTTGCCGGGAAGAGCCAGGGTGGGTCTGACATGTCAGTTCCTTTGACTCACTTCACAATGGACCCTCCACTGGTCTAAATTACCCCAAATTGCTACACCTGGGCAATGAAAGAGCACAGGTTCAAAAACCAAATCTGAGGGTCCCACTCTGGGTTTTGCCTTGGGCAAGGTACTTTACTTCTCTGTGCCTCAGTTTCCCCTGGCTCAGTAAAGATGGAACAAGAGCATCCAGAGTAGAAATGTAAGTGCCCACCAGGTCCCAAGCATGAAACATTCCATAAATTCCCTTATTTAAACCCCCGCCCCCAAGAGTCCTTCTGGGTTATTGCAATTAAGTCATTTCACAGGTCAAGAAACAGGTTCAGAGAAGTAAACTGCCTGAGACTAGAGAGTTTATGGTACTGGGATTCAGACCCAGCCTACCTAGCTTGGAAGACAAGTCCCTTCCCAATTTTTAAACACCTCAGGGAGATGTTCTGAGCATTTGTGAGATTTTGTCTGGAAATAAGTATAGAAAAATAAATGATAACATCACACTATGAAGGATGTTTGTTGGTGGAAGAGGACCAACGAGTCTTAAGTATTGCAGCATCCAAGGCTAATCTAACTTAAGTTCTCCATCCCTCTGCATACTGCACCCATCACCAGCAGGTAAATAAGATGGGAATTAATATTAAGAATAGGTCTAATAGGAAAATAAGTCAAAGGCAGTCCCATTGCATTTGTCTTGATAACAGTGGAAGCATAAGAACTTTTAAAAAAAGTACTAATTGAGCCACCTTCTACCCCACTGCTGGCCAGATGCCTCAGATAGGCTGAGCGGGCTTCCTTCCATAAAACCGGTCTGAGCCAGCCCAATTCACCACAGCCTAAAGACGGTTCTGGGGGCAGAATAGGATCAGTGACTTCAGAAATCCTCCTCATACACCAGATAGTCCATTTCTCGAAGGGGCTCAAAGCACTGAACTCTTTCTCCCTGTATTCCTGGTAGGTAAACTGGAGAGCCCAACTACATTCTCCTTAAAGAGGGAAGCTCAAATTGAGAAAGTAATTTGCCAAAAGGGAGGGCATGACAAGGCTAGGTCAGAATGGAGCCCTCAGAGTGGGTTCCATCTGTAAAATTCTTCTGTTCCTTTGTGTTCCACAGCACTGGGATGTGCCAGTTATTCATCTGGGCAGGGTGAAGGTGGGCCCTGCTGCCAACATCTCCCATCCCAAACATTCCAGGATCTAACAGGCTTGCTTCTTTCAACTCCCAGGCAACACCTCCTACAGAGGGCCACACCCGCCCACTGAGCCACCCCCAAGCTTATAATAGAGCCTGAGCTACCCTCCTCATTGAGGAATACCCTATTCCCAAGCAATCTTTGAAGCATCAATTAGGGGAAAATCATTCATGTTTCAAAATGCATCTGGGATTTTTTGCTTTAAATAAATAAATAAATACTGCTGTATTCCTATAAGAACTCTTTTATTTCAAAAATCTGATTTATAGAACAATTTCCCAGGAATGATCCTAGTGTGTAAATCGAGGTTTGCTTGTCCCGACAGTGAACCTCCCAGCCAGGGTCCGTTGTTTGGTTCTATAGCAGAATAGCCAGACGGAGTTATTCATTAACTTTCTGTATGAAACCCGAATAATAAAACTGAAGTGAGTTAAACAAATCCAGACGAGGGGGCTTAAATCACCTCCAAGTCACTAGGTTTAAAACCACCATCATTTCCCCTGGAACAAATATGCTCTACCTTGCTGCAGCACCACGTTATTAAATGGAGATAACAGTATTTATGCCCATCCCAGGGGGTCACTCGATGGACAGCTCCCCGGGCGGGCCAGCTTGGATGAAGAATTGACAAGCAGTAGAGGAACGGGTAGGTGGCCTCCTGAGCCCCTTCCAGCCCTGTGATTCCATAACATGCGTGGAGACTAAGGGCAGAAAGGTGTCTTGGGGTGAGAGTGCGGCACAGAAAAGCCAGAAACGTCTCTGTGACTAGCCATGGGAGTCAAACCCATCGCCCCTTTGTAACAACCACTTAGCTCTTATTTCTCCCCAGGGACTTATGTGTGAGCGGACAGCAGGCAGCTGTCTCCTCTGCCGCGGCTGCTGCTGAGAGCTACAAGGCAACGTGAAGCCCGCACTCGAAAAATACCTCCTGGGCCCGTCCTGCAAACAGCCAAGATGTGGTTAAAGATTCCAATTCTGGTGAGATCCCATGTCTCCTAGGTTACAACTGAGGACTGTGTTTTCCTTTATTACAACAGAAAATGTGTGTTCCCCAGGGACTGTTCAAACATCTGTATGAGGTACACTGTGTGTGTGTGTCTGCACTTCACACGCTCAGGCGGCAGCGGCAGTAACGACCCAGCTCTTCAAATAACCCTCACCAGATATTTAAAATTCACGGTGCCTTATTGCCATCCCAGCAGCCACTCTGCTACAGATGTGCAGTTGCGTTCGAGGCAAACACTCTCAGAATTCTAATTAAAATAGAGGAAGCGCTCTCCTCCTCAAATTTCCTTTAGATTTGATGCCATAAAAATCACTAGGTAATGTCTGATGGGCAAGCTGAATCATGGGAGCCAGCAGCTGGGCCAAGCCGACAGAGCAAACAGACTTCTGGCCCCGCTGGGGGGGGTCTTAGAAAACACTCCACCAGAGACTCCAGCCTCCCGCCCTGCAGGTTGCCCTGTGCCTCCATCTAGTCTTTTGTGCACACATTTATGAAGTTATGGTTGTGTGTCCAAATGGAGTTGGGAGGGGGATGTGAGTTGTCAATCCACCGTAAAAACCAGGGACCCGAAGTTACTGAAATGTGCCCTCGACTGTGTTTCTCTGGTTGCTGATAAAAATTGAGAATGAGCCGACCTTCTAGTCACCCAGACAAAACAGCCAGGCAGGAATAGAAGGCTGAAAATGTCCCCCAAAGATGACAGGTCCTAATCTCTGGAATCTGTAAATGTTACTTTGTTTGGGAAAATAGTCTTTGTTGATGTAAGTTAAGGGTCTCGAGATAAGGAGATGACCCTGGGTTATCCTGGAGGGCCATCACAAGTGTCCTTATAAGAGGGAGGCAAAAGGAGATTTCTCAGGAGCTGAAGCAGCTCAGTGGTTTGAGCACCTGCTTCCCGTGTACGAGGTACACACACACACACACATGCACACACACAGGAGAAGGCAGTGTGAAGACAGAGGCAGAGATTGGAATGATGTGGCCATAAGCCAAGGAGTGCCAGCAGACACCATAAGCCAGAAGAGACAAGGAATGGATCCTCCCCTAGAAACATAATCAAGGTAGAAACTCAAAAATCTCAACCTAGCAATCGAATTCCTAACCACCACACCGGAGGTGGCAGCGCTGGCTTAGGACACAAATCCAGATCTTCTACTTACAAACCCAGGCTCATCCAGCTGCACCTCAGCAGCCCCTGTGGTATTTTCAGGTGGCTGTGACTCTAACACTGTTACCATCTCTACCATGCTTGAGGATAAATTAGCGAAGAACCAGTACAGCAAGTAATAGCCTGATGATACATTTCAAAAGAGGCGATACTAGGTTGGCCACGGTTGGCCAGGGTACAGGAGAACAAGCACGGTTAGCTACTCCTGCTGGTAGTGTAAACTGCCACAGTCCCTCTGCAGAGGACAATCTGATCATCAAAAGCCTCAAAAATGGACAGACCATTTAGACCCAGCAATTTCTCTGCTAGGAATTTAACTTCAACAAATTTCTTACTGATTTTTGACCCTTTAAAGTGAAGTCTTTGAGTATCTGATAAAAGCTATTGGTTCTTTTTCCCATAAAAAATCATATACACATGAGCATTTAAAAATAATTTCAGATGATCCATGGATGTCAACCTGAAGCCCATCTATAGTTTCAGCTATGAATCCCCAAAGGACAAAAAAATGTCCAACCCCAGGATAACATGACCCATCAATTTATTTTAACATCATGCAGCCATTTAAACTGTTGTGGAAGTGCCAAAAAACTTTTAATGGCATGGGAAAGTGTTCATGATAAATTGTTAAATTGAAAAACCAGATTACAAAATAATAAACATAATATGATCCCTATAAAAATGTATGAGCAGGAAAAGAAAACAAACATGAGTAGTTAGACACCAAAGCCTTAACACTGATTATTTCTGGATGGTGGGATGATAGATAATTTCAGTTTCTTCTTTATGATTCTTCATATGGTCCAAATTGTCTATAATAAAGATGTAGTCCTTTTATAATCAGATATAAATAGCCATTTTTTAAAAAAAGAAATGACCTGGGGACATCACTGATCATAAGCTTGAAGTTTCTTTTTTTTCCAAGCTCCACTGGCCCTCCCAAAGAATTTCTCCTCAAGAGAAATGGTGAAAGAGTGAGTATCAAACCCATAAAATTAAAGGCGAGGTGTCCCTGCGGTTCAGGGAAAGAATACTCCAAGTGCCAGGTCTTAGCTACATGCCCGGGAGACGTCTGCTTCCCAAGAGGAAGACAGGAGGAGAACTGGGATAAGCAGAAAGTTCATGCCGCTATTACGAGCAAATCAAACAGATGGGCCTGGAATCTACACACCAGGTCTGGAGCGCCATCCTGAGCAACAGATTTCTCTCTTTCTAAATATTTGTTTGGCCAGAAAAGGCTTGTTGAAAACAATTGTAATCTTGAGAGAATTGCTTAAATAATCAGTTTGGCAATTCCACTAAAATACATATATATAAGTAAAAACCAACATATCTAAGCTTATGAGTTATTTTAAATTGCTAACTACAGACACACACCTATAAGGAACATGCATTCTGAAAGGTATTGTCTCTTCTCTTTACTTGTAATTTAACTTCAGAATGTCTTTCCAGCCATCAGAGACAGTGAAGCAACCAAATCCTCCACATTGCCACCAAAAGTGCATTTTTTCCTTCTAAAACACATTTGACCATATCACTGCACTGCTGAAAACCCCTCACCAGGGCCCCCAGTCCAAGCTTAGCCTGCCGTTGCAGTCGCCCCTGAGCTCAACCTCCCCTCCTGGCCTCCTCCACCATGTGTGCCTGAGGCCTGGTGGGGGCTTGCCAGTCCTGGAGAGCACCCTGGGCTGCCATAGTCTCATCCCTCTGCTGAATACTCTTGCCTGACCTTCCCCTACTCTCCCTGTCAAAATTCTGTCTCTTCAGAACACATGATGAAACAGTTAGAATCAAATTTATAAGATGTTCCTCCAAGTGCAAGTCTCACCTATAGGAAAAATTTCCAGCAAAACAAGGGGCCTCACAAACAATAAAAGAAAAAATACATAAATTGGATCTCATTGAAATAAAAAACAAGTACAATTGCATTTAGTTTTCACAATAATTCTGATAGGTATTTCTATTATTTCCCTTTTGTAGATAAAAAAAGAAGAAACCCAAAGAGCACGAATAGCTTGCCCAAGGATAGTAAGTTCCGGAGCCCTGATTTTATCCTTCAGGAATCTCTTAGCTCCAGCCTGTCCCTCCTCTTACCTTCAACAGCCGCTCTCTGACAAGAACGTGGTATTGGACATTTTACACATCAATACGAATGTAAACCATTACTTCTCTCTGGGTGTTTAAGAGTAAAATGAAGAGGCCCGGTTCCCTTGTTAAGGGACCTGAGGCTTCAGTGAGTAACTAGGGGCGGCATTTGGGATAACGGGGTGTCTAGCACCCACTCCATTCTTGCAGGCAGTCTGAGCCGCATGGCTATGGGGGTCAGGGACGGAGGGAACCAAAGTTCTCCGATTTCCTTCCTAGCCACTGCCCACTAGGCCATGCCATCTATCATGAAAAGCCCTTAATACCACAGAATGGAAGGTATTCTCTGTCTGAAAGATATCATTATTGAATAAAAGGGGAGGGAAAACAGAAAAAGGGCATCAAAGCCTAAACAAATAACATCAGCATGAAATCTTTAATGAATGGCTCATCCTATGCGATCTACTAAAATCCAGAAGGTTTAGTAAAAGATGCCTTAAACCCAGTTTATACTGCAAATCAGCCATGAAGAAAAGTCAACACCAAGTTAATCTCCATTTAATAATTCAGTTTCAGGATGTTAAAACATATTTCTCTCTTGGACTGCTAACAGGGCAACCAAGAAACACACTCAAAAAAGAGGAAAACAAAACAAAAGAAAAGTATTCCTTCAGGAACGCTAACATTCTCACCCCAAATCCCTTCTTTTCCCCCTCAAAATATCCCCCCAAGCAGGGAGACTTCAAGCCCCGTCTGGGTCCTGGCCTTGACTCAGCATCACTTTGGGCTCACTGGCTGCCTGAGAACCTTGTGTGACAAGGGCCCCTGTGTCAGGAGACTTCCCTCAGAAGTCATTCACACGGTGGTTCTGATCTCATCGGCAGCCTTGCTGAGCTTGACACTGACAGGTGATAGCAGGCCAGTGCCTTCCCCAACCCAAACCTCGGAACCCTCCTCTCAGCTGACATCCTGAGTTCCCACCAGATCCTTCTGAGCTCTGAGCTGGCCAGAGAGAGCCTGCGGTCAACTAAAACATGCTCATGGCCTCAGGCCTGATACAGGACCTGTCTATTGAACTCTCCCTTTGATCTTCTAGAAAGGGCTTGCGCATCTCTCTAATAGTCACTTGGATTGGGGCAGCTTCCAGGGCGCTCCTCAACAGAGCTCCCCAGATAAGGAAGAAAGCACCTAATTCGTCTTCTATCGCCTTAGACCCTTGACCCGACCCCAGTTAAGTCCTCTTCTCCTTTCTCCCAAGCCCCCCTCATTTTTAAGAGCAGGAAAGCTCCAGCGTGACAGTGGTTCTCACCTTCCGCCGATATCAGAAAGACAGTGCTTTATGCATACAGCAGACAAGAAGGCCCAACTTCTGAGTTCATGATTGACCACAAGGCAGCCTCAGCTTCTCCCTGCTCCTCCCCACTTCCCCACTCCTCACTACAGCTCCCTGGACACCCTGGCAGCACTTTTGACTGCATGGAAGAGAAATTAAAAGCAAATTTGCATCACCTTTGCTCAGTGCTGGAGTGCTCGGCTTTAATTTGCATTTTATTTGCATAGCACTTGCATATAATATTGCTGAAATGCCCAGATCTCTCCCTTCCTTCTCACACCCCTGCCTGCCTCTCTTAATCCCTGGCTCCCAGGATGCCTGCAGACCTAAGTAAATGACAGAGGGACTTAGCACCTGGGGAGCTAAACTGGAAAAGCTCTGGGGTGGCATCTAAGTGAAAGAGACTCTGAGGGGCAGGAGCCTGGCAGCAGTAGGCTCTGATCTGCAATGAATTAGAGCCCAGGTATCTGCTTTCCTGGTATATGAAATTTACAATTCTCCTCACTGCCCACGGCGTGAATAGGCCGGATGCTGCCTCCAAACCGCCAACTCTCAGGACTGGTTTAACACAGTTCCGAGCCTGGTGAGAAGTCGTGGGAGGGCTACCTTGTGCCATCTGTGAAAGCCCCTGACGGTCTGTTTTAATATCCCGTCCTTTTAACAAGTGACTTCGCTACGGCTCCGATTCCACTGCGTGTTACACCCACCTCCTCATGGTCCCACCTGGCGTCTATGTGGTGGAAATCTGCAACTCCAGAGCCCCACGCGCACAGCCCTGGCTCACCCCAAAACCAGCCTAAGCCCAAGATAACACTGCCTGCCTCTCCCCCTAAACACACACTCTTCTGCCAGTGTGCTCCTAGCACGTACTATGGTTTCTGTAAGAACCGGATTTTACTGGACACACACAGGAGGACAAGAAGGAGCTAGGGAGCGTGCTGCATCTCACCGAGCTGCCTGCTCTCTGCTACTCCATACTCATCGAAGAAGTGCCCACCTCCCTGTTTGCACAGGCAAGCAGCTTCCAACTTGAGGGAATTCGCTGTTTGAAAAAAAAAGGTGAGAACACTTTGCTAAATATGCTCCTCCAGTGTAAAAAATAACAGCTAGGTTCCAAGATGGACTTTAAAAGGAAAACAAAATCAGGAGCAGAGGCAAGGGGACCGCGAACTCAGAAAGGACCAAAAAAAAAGAGCACAGATTAAATTGGTTCTTTTTTTCCTCTTTTTTTGTTTTTGTTTTCAACTGTTGCCAAGTTATTTATCCCTGGAAAGCCACTTACTTTTTCAAGGTGAAGTCTGTCTTTGTGAGATGACTTATTTCACTTGGTTCCACTTGACTTTAAAGCTCTCAGTTAAGGGGGAAAATACGAAATCAGAGAATGCTGGAGTACAACAGGATCTTCAAAACGTAATTCACCCTCTCTTCTCATAGAGGAGGAAACTGCAAGGCCCACATTTTACTCAGCCGCAGTTAAGGGACTTTGCCTCGGTCATGCAGACAGAGGCTCAAACAGCGGAGTGAATCTCAGACCCGGTGCCCCAGTGCCCTGCTCCTTCCTGCTTCTCCTCACACTGTACTACTGGAAGAAGACAATGTTTGAGAGAGATGTCGGTGGCCAGGGTGAAGACGCTATTGTTCAAACCGTTCCTCTGCACTCACTGAATGCCTTTGACCTTGATGTTCCATGTCCTTGCCCCAAGCTTTCTCTTTTGTCCAACAAAAATATCTGTATCTAATCGTTTTTTCACTTTACCTGGGAACTGGGAACGTGACTGAGAGAGTAGTAGTATTGAATTAGGAAAGCCGTGTTTACAAAATCGCTGTCCACTAAGTTGTCCAAAGACCTTCAGATAATTGTCCCTGTGATTCCTCCTCCTTAGCGAAAACTGCCAGGGGCGTGCCTTTTCCCATGTGCATGGGTAGGGCTACCTGTTGCTAGAAATGAGCTACCTGAAACTCACCATGACTCCTTTTCTCCCTGGCTTCTAGGAAGCTCAGAACTAAGTTTCATATATTTAACTGAAATGACTCCCCTTAGTCTACGTTGTTGTTTTGTTTTGTTTTTGGGGGGGGGAACACCTCTTGCTCCATATCACCCCTTCATTACTTTGTTCCCATTCTTTTATTCATGTTTCAAATATTTTATTGCATCTTTGTCTTTATTGTAAATTGCCTCAAATCTTCTTTGGAAGATTATAGTGTAATAGATAATAAGGAAACTCTCAAGCCTTTTCAAATTTTGAGAAAGATAGTGTATTATTTTCATGCATCTTGATCCAAAACCATGAGTGTTGAGCTATGAGAACATTCTGTTTGTGCCAAGATTATGACACCAAACAGAGAACGCCAAGATGCCCCCAAATGTGAAGGTAAATCTGGGTCCAGCTCTCTGGCCTCCACCTTTCTGTAGCCAGAGGCTTTCCTGTTGCATTTGTCCATAGAAGTGATCATCTCATTTATGGCTCACAAGTGGCATATGACTTACTGCAAATGTGCTGGGGGCTGGGAATGCTTTGTGGTTGGCTGACCTTGTACCCACTCTGGTGCTCTGGGTTGTTCATGAATCCTCGTCAAATTTTACAAAAGCAGAAGACAGATGAGAAGGGGGGAAGCACATTCCTTAGCTGGAAGAGTGGCCAAGTAACCACAGACTGCTGGCCCTCTTGGGAGCGTGCTGGTCACGGACTTGGCTTCAGCAGACCAATGACTTGTTCCTCCAGACGTTGCCCACGCCTGCTGTCAGTTATTCTCCACTCAGCTCACCAGGCCCCCTGGGTCCCAAAGAGGCAAAGCATGA
Organism: Cabassous unicinctus; assembly: GCA_029593785.1. Classification (NCBI taxonomy): domain Eukaryota; kingdom Metazoa; phylum Chordata; class Mammalia; order Cingulata; family Chlamyphoridae; genus Cabassous; species Cabassous unicinctus. Next base: position 36,404 of record JAQZBX010007658.1, on the reverse strand, counting down.
TGGGACAGGAAAGGAAGGGGCCAAAGTAGAGCCAAGAAGGATGCTGCCTGTCCCATACTCAGTGACCTGCCACATTCTAAAACCACTTCTGCTCTACCAATTATCTTTCTAAATAAATAGCCTAGGTCCTAGCTATGGAGCCCAGGGTGGATTTCAAGTAGCAACAGAGCATAACACTCCCAATGTTTCCTAGACAGGTTGTCATGTCTAGTATCTGGGCAGGATTACCCCAGACCAGACATTGTTGTTTTCATAAAATGCAGAGCACACAGAGGAGGAGGTGGTCACAGGGGGATACTCTGCATACACTGGGGTTTAAAGCTCAGTTCTGGAGGTGCTCGGGACTGAGGTGATGAATCCAGGCCCATGGTGTACTAACTGGGCCACTTTGGGAAAGCTGCTTAATCTCTCCAGGTCTCTATTTCCTCATCTGTTCAATGGGAGCAATACTGGAACCCAACACACAGAATCGGAAGGGCCAAATAACATAGCACATGGCCAGGCTCAGGGCAAGTGCCATATGAACTGCAGCTTCTCCCTCCCAAAAAAAAGTCTTGTCCTTCAAGGTTATAGTCTAGTATAAAGAACTCAGTAGCTTTAAGTGTTAGTTCATCCTTCTCCCAAATATTTGCAAAAAGAACAAATTTCCTACTTGGGAGATGATCTCATCTAAGACATAACTTTTCTCCCATGATCCCTAAATTTTGTCAGCAGGGGTGTGCAGGACTGGTTTGGATGTGCAGTGAAATATGGATGAAAATTATTTGTTATTGGGTCGGTGCCTTACTTCCTCCTCCCTAAGTGCAGATAACTAAGAATTAACTGTACAGAGTTAATGTTCTGACATAAACTCTCCTTTTCTGCCAATTCTGCTCGGGCATCACCTCCTCTCTGAAACCTTCCAAGCCCCCTATGAAGTTAGGATGCATATACTTTGTGTCCCATTTGTACCGTGCACATTGTCTCATCACTACAGTTAGCAATTTTCATTATAATGATCTATATCCTTGATCTCTTGGACCCTCTTGAGTTTGGGCAACAAACGTGTCTTTCTCTCTCTCTCCCTTTTTTTTTTTTTT
>JAQZBX010007658.1:0-35225 GCA_029593785.1 Cabassous unicinctus | reverse complement strand
ATCCATCAGGTGCCCCAAAGAAATACAGAGATACAGAAACCTAACCCAAGAGCTGGCAGCACCTGACTCAAACCAGATTTCTTTCTATGTTTATTATTGGTCTCACTCTACCAGGCACAGAAGCCCATATTCACAGGTCCTTGAAAACTACAGCAGGGTAAGCACCACCAGTCCAGAGTTAGTGCCTAACTCTAACTAACCAAGAACCACGGCAAATAGAAAACCAGCACAGCCTCCTCACCCAGACATGAATACGAAGCCAGCTTACCACCCAACTCCCACCTGGACTCGTGCCCCTACCACCCTCCATTCAAGCCCACACCCATCCATCAGATATCTACTCCTTCAACTTCTTCTTCCTCCCACCTGTCCATTCTTGATCTCCGAGCTCAGGTCAATGAAATTTGTAGATGTATAACTTTGCGCAATGCTTTGGATTATCATTCAATAAATATTCACTTCCCTCTCCCTGTTTCCCTTTGGGATGGAGTATATTTCCCTGCCCACTGACTTTGGACTTAACCTTGTGACTTGCTTGACCAATGAAATGTGAGTGAACATGCTTGTGTGGTTTGGCTTTTGTCACCCTCATGAGAACATGTCTAAGTGGCTGCTGATCCAGGGGGAATGTAGAGCAGACCTAAACCACAACTGGAAGCCCATGACTCACAACCTGAAACAGAGTTGCCCCTGCCAACTCAGAGACTCATGAATGAGAAGAATAAATGCTTGTTTTTATAAGCCCCTGAAATTTGGGGTGCTTTGTTATGCAGCATTCCTTTGGTAACTGCTAACCAATACACTCTGTAAAAGCTAAACTTGATTACTAGCTTGTTCCCTCTCCATTTATCTATATTACTCAGTGATGGCTCTTCCCAAACGCAGTCAGTGCAGGATTCAGGGGTCTGTGAATCCCGCCATCACTCTGTTGGTGGTTACCACAACACAGCACATCCAGTATGCTGGTACCTGATACTTCCCAGAGAGAAGATAGCTGGTGCTGTGGCTGCCTCGGCCTGACTTCCCACCATCAGCAGGATTTCCACTTCAGTCCTTATTGGAAGTTGTGTATGCCATACCACCCTCCTGTTCCTCCCTCCCACTGCTCAGGCAGCACACAGAGTGAAGTGGTCAGCAGGAGAGGGGCTCAGCCTTGGGCTGCTGGCAGCAGCTCTTTCTGTGTCCACTCAGGCAGAAGACAGATGCTGTGTCTGTGCATATGGGCAGTGGTCACGAGAACTCCCTGTGGCTTCATGCAGGGGAATCAGGCAGTCTAGGAAAACCAGGCCAAACTTCCCTTCTCATTCCAGAAATGACAGTGAAACAAATGGCAGGGAATTCATTCTGCTGACCAACATAGGATGGGATGCCAGGGCACAGCTCTGGAAGTTGAAAGAGAGAGAGAGAAAGAAGATAATAGAGAATAAGAGACAAAGAGGGTGAGAAAGGAACCCTAATTAACTTTCGTATGAGAGTCAATTATATTACATCATTGGCCCTCATAACTGATCCAGATCTTACTGAATCCAGCTCCAAGAAGGTTTAAATCTTATAAATACCCTGCTATCCAGAAAACCTGGCTGCCATTCCACAAGAATTCTGGATAGCCAAACGGCCAGAAAGAGAAAAAAAACTGACTGGCTTGAGTACGCCCAAAGCCCAAGCACAACTTGAGACAGTTATTAGCCAGAAATGGGCCCAAGCCCCAGGCAGAATAAAGAGCATCAGACATCCCCCTACCCAGGAGCATGCCACACCCAAAAGGAATTCCGGCTGCTGCGCTGGATGTGCATAATTAATGAAGATGCTGTTGAGATGCTCATTAATGTACCTGCAACCTGCAGATTTCAATACCCTTCCTACAGACTCCATCGGAGTCTGCAACCAAGAGGCCACCCTGGCCTAGGTCAGCTGCTCCTGGTACTCTGCACAAACCTACAGGGAATTTCCATCCATAGGGGGCTGACCCACAGGTGGAAGGACTGTGAAGTATATGGGTTATTAGCACTCACCTCTTTCGACCCTCTGTTTTTGGACTGCTATTTGGCATGAGTGAAAATAGTCTCTGAGCAAAAACACTTTTTAAATTTCTAACTTAAAAAAAAAGATCACAAAGGCCACAGATCGTGCCCCTCCCAGGTTACGGATGCTACTCCCTCCCCCCAACTTTCCTCCTTGGTTTCTATAAACGTCGAGTCACAGAACTATTCCAGGAGGTCAAGCGGCCAGAGAAGGATTATTGTAGCCTGCATGCCAAAATAAGGGGAAAAGGACAGGAAACGCCTATGGAAGAAATAGTTCTGAGGAAAAATCGGGCAGCAGTTTCATAAGGAAATGATTAGTCCATGTTTGAAATAGATGCAGCGAAGCTATCATATTCACCATGCTCACAGTACAGGAGGCTGGTCCACAGAGCACTCGGTGACGCTCCCTGGATGCCAAGGAGTCCGGGGTCAGCCCTCTGAGAACCAGATGCCAGGGAGGAGAGCTGAGCAAGCCCTGGGCCAGGAGTCAGAGCACCCGACACATCGGCTATGCAGCCGAGGCAAGTCCCACCAGCTCTATGGGTCTGCTTCCTCGACTACAAATGGAAGCAATAAGAGCTGCAGCAAGAAACAGATGCAATCATTTTGAATGCAATCAAGCCCTATACAAATTTTAGAGAAGACGTTCATGTGTGACTGCAGAGCACCAGGTACGACCTGGAGAAAGCAAGACCTCTAAGGCACAACAATATGAAAGACACTGAGTTTCTTAAACGGCATTTAACAAAATGATCCTGAACTCCTGCTTGGTAATTCACACTTTCTCAGAAGTTGGATCGTATGGTTCTCACAACAGTCCCGGAGATAGATATTATAATCCCAATGGTACAAACAGGGAAATTGAGGCACAGAAAGGTTAGGTCACCTGCTGAAAATCACACAGCTGGTAAGTGGCAATGTGAGGTTGGGCCCCTGGCTCTGTGGCTTTGATCCCCTTGCACTGGGCTCCACAGCTTGGGTAGAGATGTTTTTGCTGAGTGACTTCCACTGTGTCTATCAATTTAGAGACAGAGCCTGCCTGTGCGCATATTCTTTCAGACTCCGCCTTGGAAGATGCTAGAGAGGTAATATGTCATACTGGAGGGGTGAGCTGCTCATCCCGAGAGCCCCTCCTGGGTCAGCGGATGGGACCTGACACTACTCTGGATTATTATTCCCTCCCTCTCGGTTTTGTTGACATAGATATTATTATAGATGATGCAAGGAGAGGCTCACAGGCGTCTCATATTCGATCTCTGGTCCCCTTTGGAAAGAGAAGCTGCTTATAGAAACCCTCCCTTTCTGTCCTGAGTCAAGACATTCCTTGGGTGATTGGAGGGGAGCCCCCTCCCCGCCCCACCGCCATTTGGAAGTGATTACCACCGAGATACCCTGACAGAGTGAATGATGCTGAGTGCTCGCTCCTGGATGCTGAGCGAAGAGCTCACTGCAAAATCCCCACCCCCAGCCCTTGGCACACACTGCTAGAGAGAGCCTCGAATCCCACTTGGATGCTGATTTCCAAGGCTTGCTTTCCACTTTCTGATACAGGGGATCAACTTTAATAACAAAAACCTGGCAGGGAAGGCACCTCTGCCTAGCAAGAGCCCCCAATGGCCAAAACCGAGGAAGTCCTGGTGGGGGGCTGGAGGGCAGACTGTCAGCTCATTTGTTACCTCCCAGCCCGAGGTGCAAGGGTATCCTGCGACCTTCCCCCCAGGCCTTCTGCTTAGGATCAAACAGCAGCAGCAACTGTCTGTGTGGTGGCTTCTTCCCCTTTTTCTTGAAGAAGCCTCCCTCCCCACCACCTCCAACCATGCTCCACCAGTTCTTCCCAGAGGTTCCGTTTGGGCTGTGGACTCTTATAGTAATTTGCATGTGTGTCTCCCTGCACAGCTCTCAGCAGCTTCCCCAGGCATCCTGCCATCCAAAGGCTGCTGGGGACCTGACATGGCCAGGCACTCAAGATGCCCAGGAAACCATCCACCTTCCTCAGGCTCCAGGAAAACCATCACCACCTTGTGTCTCGAGCTAGAAGCTGGTTGGTAGGCTGGTCTTTGCAAACCAAATCACAGCATCACAACTTCTACAAAAATTACTGGGTTCTAAGGGCCTGGGGAGAAGACACAGCCCATCTGCTGCCTTCTTGAGAAAAAAATCAAAAGGAGAAACATGCTTCTCCACCTACCCTGAACAGCCATTTCCTCAAAGCTGTTTTATTACTTATTCACAACAATCCCATGGCCCAAATATCCTCCCCATTTTACAGATGAGCAAATGACTCAAGAATACGTTGCCTGATGCCCTATGGCCAATAAGCAGCAGTCATAATTTAACCCCAGGTCTTGTGACTAACGGGTATTGCTCTCAGCTTTGTTTCACAGGGTTTCAGCCTCTCTGAGTTCTTGTCCCCTAAAGTGGCCTGAGAGGCAGGGGCATTTGACACTACCCGATCATCTTAGCTCTATGTAGTATCAATCTGAATTCTCCACCACTGATGGTTGGAGATGATGATGCTTCCTCTCTGACCCAGATGTCTGTTCCCCTCCCCCAAGCTCTCTTACTAGATGGGAATAGCTGGCTTGCTTCATATTATAAACAGTGAGGTGATACGAAGCGCCACCTTTGCCTGCTCTCTTTGTGTTCCTACTCAATACAAAGTCAACAGATGTAGCATTGCAAACTCGGAGCATCCTCAATCAAATGACACAGTGCACCCAAGATGGGGGCAGTAAGTAAAAGCGAGTTCTCGTGCAGAGTTAGAAATCATCATGCTGCCTAGGGGTACGGGAGACCCAGCAGGTCAGTCCCTCTGTGGAGAATGAGCAGGTAACAGAAGGGTTCTGCAGCCAGCAGCCTAGAGGTGAAGCCGGTGCACGAGCACCTTCACTCTGCCCTTCTTTTATCTCGGCTCCTATATTTTTTTGTATTGTTTTCTTTTAGTGAATGATTTGGGAAGTTATACCAGCACCTCTGTCAGAAGTCCCTGGGATGTGTGCGGCATGGAGAACTGAGGTCTGTTGGAAAGTAATCACAGCTGAATGGCAGAACCAAGAGTTTGGAGAGCTTAGCTCTCCTTTCATCTGCACGTACCCAAGTGCTTGCACTGTAGAGGGGACACTGTGTGGACTAGGACTTGGAAAGGATATTGTATTGATCATGACTCCTAGAATAATCTTGCATAAATGTGATCATCCACAGGAACTTATTTTGTGTGTGTGTGCACCTTTCTTGGAAGCAGTGCAATACCAGGCCGATACGTGGAGTGGATGGAGCAAGCTTTTATTCCATCTTCTAATTCCAAAAACCCATTTCGTATACTGTCCTAGGATAGAGGACATATCAGATATTAAACTGATTAGGACAGCTACTATCCTTGATCTTAGCCAAAAGGCTGAGAAGCGATAGGAACTATATATATATATATATATATATATATATATGAGTCGCCATTATGACAGTATTTGCTATAATGTTCCCCCAAATCTGGGAGTATATTTCTATTCTGACTTTCCCACTTCTCTTAGTTCCAACATTCAAGGAGTTTAAGACTTATTTGGAATCTCATCCACAGATGTAATGGAATCCCAAGAACTAAGCATCTCAATCAACAGGATTCACATTTTTTCTTTCCCAGGGCCCCTTCCTCTTCCCTGGGAATGCCTGACTTGAATACCAGTGGTCAGAATAAGCTGCATCTATTCATCTGAGGTTTTCAAAATAGTGGCCATAAGGTACAACAACACATAGGCCTGAAATAATAATATTTTATCAGAAGTTCAAAATTATATGAACAATTATCTCCCATATGTAAAAAGAAAAGTCTCAGGCTCAGCCATCTTTGTGCTACCTTTGTATGGGTTTGTGTGGCAAGAAATCTCCACCCAACTGGACTCTTAAACTTGCAGAAATTCCCAAACCCATTCCAGTTCCACCTAAGAGATCTCATGACAGGAGTATCCCACCCGTCAGAATTCCACGTCCTGTCATGGACAGACGTGGATGTCCACAGGCTGGCTCTTCACAGCCTCGTGTCCCTGCAGTTACTGCACAGACATGCCCAAAGGCAGGCAATACAGCCACGTGCCATACCAAAGGGCCACACATTCCACATGTTGGTCTCCTCAGCCTCTTTCTCAGAATTGTCATCGGAGGGTCAGGGCTGTCACCTGGCTGAGTATATTCTAATCTGTAGACCCTGCATTGAGGGAGAAAGAGAAGGGTGGGCTTGCCCCAGAGGTCCAGGGAAAGTGAACTCTTTAGGTGCCCTCTACACAAAGGCATTCGAATTTGTGGAAAGAGATTGGGGGCAATTGTTGTTGTAAGGCCTAACTCCCCTCAGAGCTTCTCAGAGGGCACGCGTGGTGAAATGCCCTCATGATGGGCATTTGGAGAGCTCAGCTCCCCAAAAGCCTTTAAGCTTAACTCATAGTTTCACAGTGACCCAGAAGGGAGGCCCTAATATCATCATGGCCATTCAAGCAGGTGGCCCTGAGCTGCCCACTCTGCCCCAGAAAGAGCAAAAGGCTACCATGTGCTCCTGTCTCCCCACATCACCTAATCAACCAAGACAAATGAGAATCTCTTCTGTTCTTATGGTTTGGATTTTTCACTTTGTTTTCTAAATGCCCAGACTCTATTTCAGCAGTTAAAAAAAATTCTGCAAATATCTCCCTTATTACTATTCTAATGTGCACTGAGGTGGAAAACTTGGGCCATGATGACAGAGAAGAGTTTATTAGATTATGCAAAATAGCAGTATGGTATGCTAGACAGAGCACAGTCTGGGAAATCAGGAGCTTATGGGCACTGAGTTCAACTCTGCCCCATATTTGCTGTCACCCTGAAAAATATTTCATTGCATGGTTGCCTTTATTTTTTCATATATAAAATATATTTGCTTATTGTGGCAGATTGAAGATAACTGGTGATAAATTATTTGACTCTTCCATCAAAAGCTGGAACTGTGTCCCCTCACCATGAATCTGGTTGGGCTTATGATTGCACTGACCAAGAGAATGCAGTGGAAATCATGGCTGTGCCAATTTCTGGACCCAGGTTTTAGGGGTCTGGCAGCTGCCACTTCCTGTCTCTTGTATCATTCACTCCTGGAATCTAGCTACCATGCTGTGAGGAAGCCCAAGCAACCCTTGGGCCTACACGGAGAAGAACCAAGACCCCCAGCAACAGCCTCAGCTGAGCTCCCAAGCAAGAGCCAGCACCAACTTGCCAGCCACCTGTGTGAGCCATCGTGGAAATGGATCCTCCCTTCCCAGTTGAGCCACCCAAAGTAACGCTGCATGAAACAGGGACAAGCCAGCTTTGCTGAGCCCTACTCAAATTGCAGATTCATGTGCAAAATAAATGATTGTTATTGTTAACTTTTGGGGTGGTGTGTTATGCAGCAATCAATAACAGGCACTTAAATTTGGACTTTCAGAGGGAAGAAGGTACGCTGGACAATATAGAAATGAATTATTTTTCACCTATAGCTCTCTCACAAAAAGAGCCTGCCTATCAAAAAAAAGTCATGTAAAAAAATAGTATTCTGGTATACCCTCCTCTGGCAGATGATTAGTCATGTACAACTTATGGCAGTTGGAAACAAAACAGAGTCCATAGGCGATTTCATCCCAGCAGGACCAGCATAATTTATGGGGCCCAATGGCAAAGTAAAAATTTATTAAGAATTTCAAGATGTGACAACAGAGCATTAAACTGAGCTTTGGACCCTTCTGAGCCTGGGACCCTATGTCACTGCACAAACCACTTGCCCATGAAGCCAGCCCTGCATCCCAGCTTAATGGCCTAGCTGATTCTAACTAGAGGCACACACACCCTAAACCCAAGAAACCCATCTCCTCCGCAACTGACCCTGAACCATTTGGATATTTTCATATAGAATAAACCAGGTAAAATATAAAATCTGCCTCTTATCATAAACCATTCTTAGAAATGACCATCTTCTTACTTAGTCACACACACACACAGACCCCTAACCCCTTTTTCTTTCCTTTTTATTGGTGGCTGGGTGTTGGAACTAGATAATAGAGAAGAGTTTTTAAAAGGTCCTATTTACAAAGCTGTGGGCAGGGTTTGAGGAAAGCAACAAAAGATAGTATTGTACCCCAGGGCTGGAAACTTTAGGGAGCTGTTACCAACCCTAGGTCTGCAGGGGCAAGAGAAGGGAGCAGTTACCAGAACCCAGAGACAGCTCGGTGGAAAGAAACATCTACAGCTTTTGAGGAAAGGATAAAACCAACATGGAGAGATCCCACGGAGAAGGAGCCAGGGCAATAAATACCCAACCTCATTCTCTTTCTGTCCTCAGATCTACCAGCACCCCTTACCAACCAAACCCAAGAGAAGCCAGAGGGCAAGGGAGTCCACAGAGGCAATGCACACAGGTCTGCCTCATGAGAGCATAGACAAAAGCTAAGCCTATTTTTAAGGAAGCTGGAAAAGTCCTCTGCAGAAACTCTCAACATTTTCCCATTAGTCTTTGAAGGCAAAAACTCAGAGTCACAGGAGGAACTCCTTGGTTGCCATTTCCCAAGCTGTCCTCAGATATCAGGGCTGGACTGGGTGAGGTTATGAAGACAGTGAGTGGTTATGTTAGAGATGGCAGGGGCCAGTCCCCATGCCACAGTCATGTGAAGGAGTGCTAACAGCAAACAGAGAGGCCGCGAAGCCAGTCCCCTAAGCAGGCAGCAAACAGCTCCACAAGCTGACACTTCCTTGAGAAATAACTGCTGTCCCAGCCAGTTGTGTGGGAGATGACTTGGGGTATGTGTTGGGGGGGAAGGGTGGAACAGTGACCACATGTGAGTTTTCTGAGCTTCAGAAAACACTGTTAGCTTGTCCCTTTGAGGCCAAAGCAGTGAACATGACAAAAGGAGCATGGGCTCACTGAATCAACCTATATGAATCAAACTTCCCAGGTGGCTTCCAATGGGCTCAAGCAACATTTGCTTGCACATGGATTAAGTGTAGAGTACCTCCAGGTCTCTGGTACTGTTTTCATAAGTCTCTCCCCTTTCTGATTTTAATAACTCACAACAGACAAGGATACTGCCCTCTTTCTAGCTGGTCCTCCATGTCATTGACCCCTTGAGTCTAAGCTTCTCTTTCTCCTTATATTTTTTCTTCTGGCTTTACTCCAACCTTTTAAAAATGTTTTTTCTTCCAGTATCTTTCTTTTTCTTTCTTACTTCTCATTCGGAAGACGTGCTCCCTTATCTCTTTTCCTTAGTGCTTGAATAGAGAGAGAACACAGATGTTCATGGTTTCCAGACCCACAAGACTTTTAGGGGCCAGCACCTTCTCTCTTTATCCAAAATTGGCAGATCCTCTTTTCTACAGCAGCCAAGCATGATGCCTTTACTCACAATAAGCACTCAATAATTATTAGAATTAGTGGATTAACTAAGGGTGCAGCTAGCTGATAATGGTGAGTGGTGTCCTTTTACATCAGTTAGGAGCAAAGCAGTCCCATTTCATCCCAGAAAGAAGCCACAGATATCAAAACCTAGAGCCTCCTGGTATAGGCTTCCTTTTTATGTTGCCCACCCCCAAGTTAGGTGATCCATCAGATACCTTGCACAAAAAAAGGCCAGTTCTGGAATTCCACTGTTCATTTCTCTTGACAAGTCTTGCAAGACATATCTTATCAATTCTCTCTCTTATTGAGTCTGTCCATTTTCTCATCTTCCCCTTTTATTCTGTTCTTGGCCCCTCCCGGTTTAATGGGAATTGGGGTTCCAATCTGTCCCATCCTTTATGTTCATGATAGGGATGTTACCACAGACTATACTCACAACTTCTGGCTGATCCTTCCCTCCAGCCCTTCTTTAGGCTGGTTCCACCCACCTTCCCTAAGCCCTCTAGGGCTAGTCACACTAACCGAAGAACACTCAGGAAAAGCTCCATTTCCTTTCATCTCCACCAATTCCAACCTTGGTTTAGAGCCCCCCAGGGAGAGCAGCACAGGAACTTTGGAAATCCTAACTACAGCTTTGTGCTTTGAATACTGGCTTTGAAGTGTGGGCTAACCATTGTAATTGGCATTATGGAGGAAGGTTAGAATAAATTACTCGTAGTTAAGGAGCCAGCGAGTGAAAATTATCCAAGTCACCTTGTATTTGGTCTTTAATCCAACACTGTACAACTAAATCCTTGTCACCCTGACTCCTCTGCCCAGAAAACCCTTAGTCGTCTGAAGCACAGCACGGGTTTTCACAATCCTGCACTCGGTCGGACAACCTTGAGAGCTGGCTCCCTACAGTCAGTGGGGGCCCTTGGCAAAATTTCAAAACCATTGTGGAGGCACCACGAGGCTTTGGAGAGTCTCAACCACTCCTGACACATCTCCTGACACACATAGCCCACCAAATACCTCTGCCCCTGTCTGAGAAAACACTGCCTCCAGCGACTGAGAATTAACCCCCACCAACATGTTGTTCTTACAAAAAAAAAAAAAATGTTCTAGGACCACCCCTCTCGGCTGCACTGGTTTCAAATCAAGGGTCCTGAAAAGTGAGTCTTCCAAGCCCTAGGGGATTATTCTCCATGGTAGTATTTCAGATAGTGCCCTGGGAGGCAGAGGAAGAGTTGATTGGGTTAGGCTCTTGTAGTAGATTGCAAGAATCAAAGTCAGACCATTAGTGAAATTTGGGGGTCACTGGTATCCCCTCCTTGCCCACAGCCTATTTGTGTGACATAGCACACATGACACAGGTATACCCGGGAGCAATGGAGGAAAGTCACACAGTGTCTTTTCCCTCCCTGGCCACATACACTCATTCAGAGAGATGCAGAAGTGGAGAGACCTGGCACACAAGTGGAGATGCTCCAAGGCCGGCGGGCAGCATAACCACAACCCAGCTTCCACGTGGAAGCCAGCACTCAGAGTCACCCTGAGGAGAGGTGGTCTTGGGAGCCCCCTGATGCCTGCACTGGCATTCTGGTGGTAGCCTGCCCTGGAAGTAGGAGTTGTGGATCTCCCCCAGGCAGCTTCATGAGTAGAGAGCTCTGTATGGAGGCACTAACACAAGACAGAAAGAGGCCCTTTCCCCTACTTGGAGACTGAGCTGACAGGTGTGTTTAGAGGCACATACCTGTCCGTGGGAGTTCCCAGAAATACTTGGGGGCCTAAGGGGGGTGCTGAAGGTCCTGTGTTGGTGGGAATCTTTGGTGTTAATGTGCCCTCATTTGTAAGCATGTGCAGGCAGGGCCCCCAGGGCCATCTGAGTTACATGTTCACAGAGCCAGATGTACTTGAACTTCTATGGCACAAGAGAAAAAGGGATGGGCAGAAGAGGGAGCGCTTGGAGGGCAGCCCAGCAGCCATAATTCTGTTGTCAGCACATTTCCACCTGGGTCCCAAGGTGCAAGCGGGACCCCATCCTGTGTGGGACCCCATCTCCTGCCATCCTCAGCAGGACAGAGGTTTCCCTTCCCTTTTGGTATATACACATTTCTGATCAGGACCTGCCTGAGAATGAGTTTGTAAAAATCAGAAGAAACAAGAAAAAACAACCCTGAGAGGACTATTTATAGAACTGATGCTTGTAAATGGCTCAAGAAGAAAGTGAACAGTCTCTCCTGCATCTGAACCCCACCCCTGTACCTAGGACAATGCATTATACACAATCAGCACCCGTGATCACCATGTGGGGGGAAATCAAGCCATTCTGGGAGCCACAGGAACACAGGTACAGCCCCAAAATGTGAAACATGGTAACACGGGAGGATAAAATCCTGCTAAGTGGAGCTCTGGGCCCAGCAGGTTTCTGCAAACTATTATCTAATTTGATTCCCCTCAATGCATTTCAGGGGGATTTAAAACACATCACCTTCAGCTGCAATGGGTTCTGGTAAATTTCTTGAGAGCTCTCGTGGATCTCACGTCATCCTCTGGGTTCTGGGTCAACGCTCCATTAATGACCCACCATTTATATCCACTGGGTAACTCACTCCCTGGCAACCTATTTTATTTATGCTGTATAAATTCAGGAAGCAATTAATAGTAGCCACAAAAGCAACATGATTGAAAGTGCTTTTCTCAGTAAAATTGTGAAGCAAGGCACTTCGCTTTCCCCAAGGCAGAGAAGGGAAGCAAAGCAACTGGAGAAAAGTACTAAATGGCTTTGTTACATGTTCTCTCTTCCATTCCTTGCTTGGAGAGGAGTTGAGACTACTTTCTGGCTTTTTCTTTTAGCACCTTATTTCTACTCCCCTTCAAAGGAATCATCCCTGCCACTTGAAGTTGTTCCTGCTACCTCTTCTGATATCCTGTTCACCTGACAGCTCTGTTGAGGCATGAGTAATTTAATAATAAGACCATAAAAATCAGGGAGGAAAGAGCAGTTTACTCATTCACCAAAAATAAATTATCCTAATGCAAAAAAAGGAATGAAAATAGGAGTATTTTCGAGAATTTGACTTCATCTGCACTTTGCAACCATTCTCCTAGGTGGCCAAGGCAGGTATCACCCCATGCACAAAGAGGTTAAGTGACTTGGGCATAGATGGTTAAGAAAGGTCAAAATTCAAAGGACATCTACTGGCTCATAGTCTAGAGCACTTCCTAAGGCATTACATTAGTTCTCTTTGGGGCCTGACCCAACCCACATCCTCAGGCCAATTCTCCAGCCAATTTCCAGAGATACGGGTTGCCCATTTGACTCGATGAGATTTAAGTGGAAGCCCCCTGGATGGCTTCAAGGGGAGCTTTTGAAAGGAGACAGGACTCAGCTGGTATGACCCTTCAGCCTTTTACCTTTTACCTCTTGGTCCTACCCCCTTCTTCCTGCCTGGAATGTTATTCCAAGGCTGGGCTTACACAGTCTTTCTGTAGCCATGAGGATAAAGGACTTTCCTATAAAAGATGGAAAGAAAAACTATAAGAAGATCCTGGATTGCTGATGGTATTGATGAGCCCACCCTCACCCCCATACCATCTATGTGCTGCTAATCCCCAAGCTTCTTGTAAGATGGAAAAAATTAACTCCCCTTCTGTTAAGTCAGGGTTCACTGGCTTTTCTGCTATATAAAGCTGAAAGTAATACAGCTAAGGTCTCTCTCCCTCCCTCCCTCTATCTCCCCCCTCTCTCTCACACAGACACACACACACACACACTCATACACACACTCACATGAACCTCCTAGTAGAAAATAGAGATGTTCTTTAACTTGATAAAGAATGTCAACCTTAAACCTAGAGCCAACAGCATACTTAAAAAATCATCACTAAAGGCATTTATTATTCCTCCTTAAAATTCAGGGAAAAGATAAGCATGCTCCCCATTATCTCTACTACTTAAATATTTAAGAAGTTCTGGCTAAAAAGTACAAAAAAAAGACATGAAATATACAGCTGCTGGAAAGGAGGCAAAACAATAATCATTATTTGCAGATGAATAAAACCAAGAAAACCAAATGAAAAAAAACTCTTAAATATAATAAGTTCAGTAAAGATTAGACATGCAAGACAATATGTAAATTTAACTTTATCTATGGAGTTAGTAACAAACAAAATTTATGTTAGGGAGAAAGGGAGATTTCATTCACAGCAGCAAACAAAAAATACCATATAATATGCAGGAATAATCCTAAAAAGTAATATGTGGGACCATGGGATGAAAATGCAAAACGTTTATCACTGAAAGAGATAAACAAAGATGCAATAAATGGAGAGACATAGAATGTTACTGAATGAGAAGATTAGCTTGCCAAGGCAATACCTTCTCAAAGTTTAAGACAATTCAGTTAATCTCAATCATATTTTTTCACTGACTTGACAAAATGAATAAAAAATATAGCAGGAAGAATGAATTGAAGAGAACAAGACTTTATTTTTAAAAAATAGTGGTAAGAAAAATTAATGACACAAGTAGAACATGTGCTTTACTACCAATTTTATATTATATGCTTTCAATCTGACCAGGCCCAGCAACTATTTAGTGACATACTATGGCTACAATGTTAATAGTTGATGTGACCAGTACACAGACTTAGCACTAGAATATTCCTTATTAGGTCATGACAGAAAAATGGAGGAAGATTCAAAGTATGTTTCTACTTTTAAAAGTAACTTTTCTGTAACATTTTCACAGTTTTTCTATGGGGTTTGGATGATTTCATAGTAAATATTACATTCGATCAGAACTTGGCATTACTTTTAGGAGCCCTGTCCATAAAGCTCATATTCTTCACAGTTGCAGTGGACAGCCAGCCGCTTGCATAAAATGCAGCACATAGGCCAGTGGGCAGGAGGAAATACTCATTCACAGTGTCAATTCGTTTGATTTAGTTCTGTATTACAAAGTCATAGATTGCATGTATAGCATAGCTGAAAAAAAAAAATGGGTCCTTTATTATTAGGGATCCAAGCTATAAATGGTGTGTTAACAAGAGCCACAAAAGCTGCACAGATATTTTAAAAGTGCCAGCTCTGTTGCTGCCTCATTGAAAAGACATGAAATACAGGCAAGCTTCCCACCTCTGTGTGCTTAAAGGCACTATTCAACTGTTCAAGGAAATGGATGTTCTAATTTTGGAAGTTTAACCTGAAACCAGCAATGGCAAAGGTATAAGCAGCATAGAAATGCAGATTCTCATAGCAGTGGCTATTATTGTTGGTATGACTATTTCTCTGGAGATTGTGTTTTCAGTATTTTTAAAACTTAATTGCTTGGCTTGCAAGTCATACTCATGTTTGAATGAAAGATTGAAATTAGGCTTTTGATGCAAAGGCATGTGATAATCATGTGTCTGTGTCATTTGAACTTAAAAAGTTAAATTTGAACTCAGTATCATTGAACTCACAAAAATTGAAGTGGCAATGGCTCCTTATAAAAATCAATAGCAAACAAAAGAAAAACTTTGCAAACGTGCTGCCTTTTCTTAGACATGTTAATTAGCTATACAGGATTGTACTTGGTAAACCAAATACCTCAAAGCATTTTAGAACTGGGGTCTAAAAAAGAAAATTCTTTTCAAAAAGTCTTAATAAAAATACTCCTACTCTAAGATAACCTGAATGTATATGGCAATCAGAATCCCAGTGCACATTTTTAGAAGGCTAAATAAAGGAAGAACAACAACAACAACAAATAGTGGTAAGGAAAGCCATGCACTAATGAGAGAGTAAAACATACTCTAAAGCCAGAAGAGTTAAAAACAGCATGATAACAGAAACCTAGAGTTTTCAGACAAATCAATGAAACAACTTAGCTGTAAAACATTCCCTCATATACTTGAGAAGTTAGCAAATACTAAGGAGAGCATTATAAACAAATGGAGGAAACATAAACCTTCCTACAAAAGATGTCAGGAGAATCGGATACTCGGAGAAAAAGAAAACAATTCCTCACTTGACTATATAAAATAACCTCACATGGATGAAAGAATTACATGTAAAAAAAGAAACCTTAAAAGCCAAGAATAGACCATTGGTGATCGCCAGAAGGCCAAGCCCCCTGAAGGCAGGGACCAGGTCTATCTTTCACTATTTCCCAAGTACTTGGCTCAGTTCCTGGCAGAGAGAAGAGGGTCAATACAGACCTATTCACTGGCTAACAGACATAAATGCCATCACAAAAGAAGAGAAAGATTTAATAATATAAAATTAAATTTATGTATATGATAAAAAATTAGACAGCAAATGACAAACTGGAAAGTATATGCAATAAATATCAAGTATTCGTTCAAATACACGTGAAGGAGAATAAAACTGTTTTAGAAGAGAATGAAAAACACAAAAAGTATAAATAGCCAATAAACATCTGAAAAATTATCCAAACTCATAAGTGATCGAAAATGTGATTTAACACTATCAAATCAGCAAGTATTTTTAAATAAAGAATGGACGAGTGTGGTGGTTTGAAGCTATATGTATACCAGAAAAACATGTTCTTAAAGCTAATCCATTCCTGTGGTGTGAGCAGGACCTTTGGTGAGGCTACTTCAGTTAAGGTGTGACCCACCTCATTCAGGATGGGCCTCAACCCTCGTAAGAAGTCCTTTACACAGGGGATGAATATACAGAGAAAAAGAGAAACCCAGGAAGCAAGAATCTGAAAGCAACATAACCTGGAAGAGAAGGGAAAGACCAGCAGATGCCACCATGTGCCTTGGCAGGTGGCAGAGGACCCCAGGATCACCAGTAGCTGGTCTTTGGGAAGAAAGCATCGCCTTGATGATGCCTTGACATCCCCACAACCTCAAATGGTAAGCTAATGCAGTCCCATTGTTTAAAGCCATCTTATTTCCTGGTATCTGCTTTGAGCAGCCTGGGGAACTAAAACGAGGGAAGGCTGAAAAGCACCTGACACATTCATACACTGCTAATAGGAGAACAAACTGGTAGAGCCTTTTTTGGAAAGTAACTTAAAGGCAGTTATCAAGAACCTTTAAAAATGTTAATATGAAAATTTTTTTAAAAAAGCAAAAAATGTTAATATGTTTTATACCATAACCCTCCCTTCAGTAATTTAAGGAAATAATCCAAAATATAATAAAATATGTATTATCAGGAAGGGTCACCTAACTCTTAATTATAAGAACATAAATGGTTAAACTAATCATGTTATAACTAAGTTCCATAACCATTAAAACCACACTTTCAAAGACAAAAGACATGGGAAACATTCACAATATAGT
The DNA here is from genome assembly GCA_029593785.1 of Cabassous unicinctus. Taxonomy (NCBI): domain Eukaryota; kingdom Metazoa; phylum Chordata; class Mammalia; order Cingulata; family Chlamyphoridae; genus Cabassous; species Cabassous unicinctus. The sequence continues at coordinate 18,537 of JAQZBX010007658.1, read as the reverse complement.
GTTAAATGAAAAGAGATGGTTATAAGAATGTAATATAGTATGGATCTAATTAGGTGAAAAGAGAAATCAACACACATGAGACAGGCAGACAGGCGCACACACACACACACACACACACACACATTAGGGCAGAGGGTAAGTCTGGAAAGAATGATACCAAAATAGTAAGAGGGTGATTTGCTAACAATGGGATCATAGGTGATTTTGATTATCATATTTTTAATATTTTCTAACTATCCTCAATAAGCAGGTGGTTGCAATTCAGTGTCTCTTTACCATTATCCACTGTAAGACAGTGATCCCCAGCTTTACCAGGGTTATAATTCTGTGTACTAGCCACTAGGAGACTAAAACCTCTGTTTTCACTGGAGTTTTTTTTTTTTCTTTTTTGGGTCTTAAGGCACCTATGTTTTCTCCCTATAAAGGCATAAGAATACTTTTTGACAAACACTAGAAAGCTTACAGAAATGCTGTTTCCACATGCTGACGTAAAACTGGAAGGCAGTACTATTGACAGATGTCATATAACGTGGATACCACACGCGACAAGTGTCAAGTACAGCGAGGACAGCTAACGCCCACACTATATAACCTGCTAATATCAGGATGCTATCTTCCATAGGTTGAGGTCTCCGGCACAACCCAGTGTCATTCTTAGCTAAGACACTGAGCATGAATTAAATGTGAGGATTGCAATCTGTTTTTTCAACAAAAATCAAGGGGTCAAGATGGGAGTCTAGGAGGAAATAGTGCAAGGGAAAAGGAAGAATGAAAGAAAGGAAGTTAAGGCAGAGTGTGCGTGCATGAGGTCTGTCAGTGACAAGCTGGCCACAGGCCCTACAGCTCTTCTCAAAGCCCTAGGCTGCTAGTACACTGATGGGTGCAGGATCATTCCCAAACCTAAAAGAGGCATTTGCACTTTCAGAGAAAACCCCAAAGGAGTCCCTAAGCTCAGGAGCTAGAAGCCACACCTTTCAAAGCAGTAACAATGCTCACGAAATCCCTTGCCTGCTCTCACTCTTTGCACATCTTTCAAAAGGCATCATCACAAGAAATCCATCTCTCCTGGAGTGTTAAGGAGTGTTGCCCAGAAATGAGGCCATCCACCTCAAAGGCAATCCAGCCATCTTAGGTGCCTAAATAATAGATGCCCTATGAGCTGGGTCAGAGAGATCATAAAGAAAGATAAAGGTAGAGAATGACAGCAAAAGACTACTTGAGCATTACCTAAAAACCAAATGATACGTCCATGCAAAAACTTGTACATGTATGTTCACAGTCGCATTAATCATGCAGCCAAAAAATGGAAACAGCCCAAATGTCCATCAACTGATGAATGGATAAAAAAAAAATGTGGCCTATCCTTACAATAGAGTGTTATTTGGCCATAAGAAGGAATGAAGTTCTGATACATGGTACAACATGGATGAACCTTGAAAACATTATGCTAAGTGAAAGAAGCCAGACATTTACATGAAATTCCCAGAACAGGAGAATCTGTAGAAAGAGAAAGTAGATTAGCAGTTGTCTGAGGCTAGGTGGAGAAGGTTTAGGAAAGAAATGGGGAGGGGCTGACAATGGCTACCGGTTTCTTTGGGAGATGATGAAAATGTTCTGAAATTAGAGGGTAGTGATTAGATTAGGGAATATACTAAAAAGCACTAACTTGCATAAGTTAAAATGGTGAATTTCATGTTGAGTTATATATCAATAAAGCTATTATTAAAAAATGAAACTGTATGTTTTGACTTCTCTCTCCTCTACAGTAGTGTCCTTGTGATTCTCCCAGATCCTCTATTTCATTCTAAAGAAAACAGCCAGAATAACCTCCCCACCACTGCCACCAGATAAATTCCGTGGTCAAGAACCCACCATGGGTCCTTAGCACCTAGCTTTTGAAATCCCTTCTTCAATTATTCCCACCTTTTTCTTTCCTGATTTTTCCATTCATTTGTAATCATGTCATAATTCATTATAGCAATCTCTTGTTCTTCTCTCTAGACCAGAACACAATTTGCTAATTCTAAGCTCCATTTCTTCCAAAGCCATTCCTTCCACCTGGAACAACTGTTTCTCAAAATCAAAAGGCCTAGGACCTAATCGCACTCCCTTAATTAATTGTCTCACCTTAGGTAAGTCATATTCTCCAATACTCAGTTTCCTTATGTGTAAAATGGGAATCAAAATTTAATTATAAATATGCAATAAATATACATATTAAAATTCTATGTTGTGACCAGACCACCATATCAGGCAGTTATAATGATCAAACCACACAAATTCTATGAAAATAATGTTCTGTGACCTGTACAGCACCAAATATATGCAAGGTGATAATATCTATGAGTGTTTCCTAAGCTTCAGGAATTTTCATGTCAGGTATTTTTGCCAAGTCTCCTACTTGGACAACTGTAACATAGATTTTTAATCAACTCACATGTTTTCCTTACATATGTTTATTTTTAAATAGAAATTATATAACACCACTATGTGCCACGTAAAATTGCCCTCTGTACCCCCACTGGTGACATAATTGCAAAACACTCACCTCTACCACCTGCCTCCTTAAAGACCTGAATCAAAACTTATCTTCTCTAGAAAACCTTCCCTGATTTAGAGACTCCTTTGCATCTCTATGATAAAGCCCTTGCACGTTTAACACTCGATCCTTTTTGCATTTGTTGACTCCACTGTTCTCAATTCTTTCACGTTTATGTTCTCAACTTCTGCACAAGCTCATAAAACAACAAGGGGCAAAGATCCCACCTTGTTTCTTTTATTCCCTCCCACAGGCCCAACTACAATACAATGAGCATTTGCTGAAAGAATAAAAACTTGAGCGAATGAAAAGAACCTAATAAATGCTTGTCGTTATCTATCACCTCACTTGTAAAGACAGAGTGAATTCCATCCACATCATTTCCTAATCGATGGCGTAGCCATACCCACAGTCTAATATAGATACCAATCAGTGAGGAGGGTGGTTTGTTAAAATAAGACAAGTGCCTGGCACTTGGTAAGCATGCAGCAGTTTTTGTGGGACGCATTTCAACCAAGTGGGTGATTACTGAGAAGGCCCTGCATTCTCTTGAGGACCACCTGCAGAAAGTGCCAGGGACAAGCATGGATGAGCCAGCGTGGGAAGACGCATGTCTGCCTGGGCTTTGTCAAGGCTACGCTGGACCACAAAACTCAAACCAGGGCTCCAGTCGGTCTAAGCCTCTTTCCACCAGCCCAAGAGCGGCTCTACGCTGATGAAGGGCCCAGTCCTCCACTTGATACTCGCCTAATTAGAAGTAAATCCCCATAATACAGGAGAGCCTTTGCGTGTCCACAGTGCATTTTGGCCATGAGTCTCAAAGCACCGACAAAAGAAGCTGCAAGTGAAATTACTGATTGAATACATCCAGACACAGAGCAATCCCTGTGTCAATGTTGACAGAACAGCTCTTTATCGTCCAGCTCCAGGAGGGCAAACCTAAAGCAAAAGCACTGGAGATGCAGTGAGAAAAAGAATGCTTGCAACTTACAGGACTGTGCAGCCTCGGATTCATAAATTATCAAACAGCATTTAAAAAATGACAATAACTGTTTTTAACCCTGAAGTTATATAAAACTTCACAGTTCACAAAGCATTAACTCGAATGTCATTCTCTCATGCAATCTTTATATCAACCCTATGAGCAATATAATTTACCCCATTTTTACAGAAGAAACTGAGGTTCAAAGGGCATCTTAAGCCCAGGTTTTCTGACTCCCAGTCCAGTGCTCTTTCGATCATCACTGTCATCTAGTTAAACCAATTTTCTTCTTTGTACTGCAACATAGTGAATAGCCAATAAATGTTTAATATAAGAGTGAGTCTTCTATACCACCATCATAATAAGGACTCCTTACCTCTAAGTTAAAAAAGAAGTATTAGAAAATCTTACTTAGGTTGAGCTAAATCTCTCTGCATGATACCCTTACCCACCCCAGAGCCCCAGTGACCCCCATGCCTTCATCCAAACCCTCCAAAGGCAAGTGCACATACATCCCCTGAGAAGAATCCAAGGAAACTCAACTACCTGATATCTAATACCAATACCATGATATAAGTGTCAACATAATTAATTTTCAAAGCAGATCCCATCCCTTGCCATAATTCTCATCAAAAGTTCTCTATCTGGCCCCTCTGGTCTTGTATTCAGCTTCTTCTGTTACTTAGTGAATCTTGGATTATTTGTAGCAGTGAATAACTTCAGGGATGGAATGCGAATTTCCAATTAAACCTATCTTTTTTATTTTTGTTTCCTTTATTGTACTTTGTATCAGTGGTAATTACAGGGGGAGAGGTGTGCTTCCTTTCCTGCACTGTTCAATTTTGATCTCTTAAAAAAAATGCTTCCCAACACTGCCTTTTCAAATCCATCCAGTGCCCCCAAGATGAGAATTATCTATGACAGCCCCACGGTCCTTGGGTAGGAGAGAACAGAGCATCCTCTTCTCTCAGTTAATTACCATTTCTTGCCTGTGCATTTGATTTCAATAAAGTCGCTCTAATTACTTCAAATATCACCACTCCTCCCTCCCGCCTCTCTCCTGCGCCCCTCTTTTTCTTTGAGAGCCTGAGACTGATGAACTCAAACACACCAGCCAGCCTCAGGCATATGCTGTGATGAGCAAAGACTTCTCAAAGTTAATATGCCAGGAGAGTTAATAAACCAGACTTCCCAAAGTTAATAAACCTGGAAAAACTCAATTATCACTATTTTTACTATCATTAAAATATTGCCATTATTATTGTTGTTGTTATTCCCTGCTTCATCTGCAGCTACCCGAAGACCTTCCCCCGCACCCACCTGCCTCCCCTTCCTCCCTCCACCCTCACCAGTGGCAGTAATATTGTGTGAGTAATCCCAGAGGGGCTCCCCAGCACTGCCCTGTTGGCGGAAGCAATATTGGAGCCCGTGCAGCCCCCGGTCCCTTCAGGCTCAGCTCTGCCCTTTTATATTACACACTGTTCAGTCAAATCCATCACTGGTCTCCCAGACCTTTCCAATAGGCTGGAGGAGGCTGAGTGGAAATGATGATTAAAGAAGCTGGAGACAGGGAGGAGGGGAAGCGGGCGGAGGAGCTGGGAGGGAAGAGATTTGGTTTTTGGACATGCCCGAGTTATCAGTGCATCTGATTCCCATATAACAGCTTCTGAGCTTCAGTATTTCTTCTGCACCCTCTAGTCAAAGTGTGGTTCTCTCAGAATCAGCTAGAGATATCTGCAAATAAGGGTATTATTAGCCAGAAGTGTTTCACAGACGCCCAGCAGGTGTGTTTCGCCCTCACCTGAGTTCCTTCCCTTTGCGGGAATTGCTCCATGCATGGAGAGGGCAGCCTTGTGCAACTGGCTGATGGTCTTAACCAAGTGGGGGGAGGAGTGGGGGAGCCACAGGGAGGCAGGGCCTTCCAGTTCCTCTAGTCCCTCCTTTTATGGATGAAGAACAAAGCCAAGACTAGCTCCCTGGCCTTTTGATCTCCAGCACAACTTCTTTTTACAAATGACTCCATCTTTCTCTTTCCCAACTCTACCCAGGTCCCCCTCATCCTGTTTCCAGCCAACACCCCTAAAGCCAAAGTCATCTATTTCCTCAGAACCTGCTCAGCTCCATGTGGATCTATTTCAGTTACTAATATCATTATAACCCAGTGGTTCTCAAATGTGGGTGATTCCCCCACCCCACCCCCACCCCAGGGACAGCTGGCAACGTCTAGAGACATTTTAGATGGCCACCCCCGAGGCTGCTACTGGCAACCAATGCGCAGAGGCCAAGGATGAGGCCAAGGATGCTGCTAAGCATCTTCCAATGCACAAACAGCCTCTCAACAACAAAGAATTATAGATTGAGGAACCCTGCTATACCCATACAAGCTCCACAACTTGGCTTCAGATCTCCTTAATAGGCATCTAAAACAAAATGGTCTAGAAACTAAGGTAGAGGTGGGCTTGGTAGACTTGGGGTTCAAAGGTCACTCTCCTAGGGATGCCAGCTGAAAGTAGGGGAGTGGATGAATTCATTGCATGGGAGAGGGTAAGCAAAAAGAGATAAGAAGGGAGGGAACTGTGGGAAAGGGCCACAGAGGGACCAAGACGAGGAAGGAGACACACTCCAAGGAGATAAGAAATCCAAGTCAAACCCAAACTATGGGCTTGTACTTTTGCACATGACCTAGAACCAAGCCCAGGCCTGGGCAGTACATATGGACATCCTGGAAAAGCCCAAGTTATCCTGATTCCAAATGGTCCAGCCTGGCTTTAGAGAGAGCCTCGCAGGGTCAGGCTGGCCCACTGAGCATGCGGAACAACCAGGAGGCAAAGGCAGAGCTGCCACTGAGTCCTGGAGAAGAGCACCGGTAGACAAATCCCATCCCAGAACCTACCAGAAAAGACAGCAGGGCGGCCTCTCCTCTGCTGCTCTGAACACTCTATGATTGGGAAGCACCTCCCTCTGACAACCTCAGGTTTCCCTCCCAGCAGCACACCACCACCGGGAAGAGAAGCTGAAGTGGGACTGCAGGAACCACGCAGGGGCTGGACAGACTGCCTGGCCAAGAAAGGAGTGCCTCCCACCTGCTCTCAGCCCCAATCCAGTCCCTTTTCAGCAAGGTAGCTACTGCCAGCAGGAAGCTTTGGAAGGAATCAAGTGTAATTAAAAGCTGTGAAAGCAGCATTGTCTCAATTGGTAAATCCTTCTCACTGTGAAGCCTTTACTTGGGAATTCTCAAAAGTGGGGAAAGGCCAAAGCTGACACCTCCCCACCACCTCTACTTAGAGAGTCCAACAAGGAACTTTAATGGAAATACATTTCTATCTAATATGGAGGCCTGGACGTTGCATGGCTTCATTCTGCCTCTAGGGTCAAGACTGGGGGGAAAGGAAGAGGAATGAGAGTGGAAGGAGAGAGCAGGAGAAAAGCATAAGACACAATTCGGGAGAAAGAAAAATTCAGTGACAAAACCACCCAGCTGTGCCCCTGTTTAGCTCCTCCTCACTCTCACACAGAAACCTCTGACGAGCTGTCCCCTGGGTCAGCTCTCTGCTATGTGGTTAGTGAGGGGCACACAGCATGCACTCATCTAGGTTTCAGTCCCAGCTACAGCAACAACCTGTCACCATGTGACTGAAGCAGGGCACAGAGAAACGCCCACATTTCTCATTTTGTCTCTGTGCATGAAGGCAGTCAAACAGTGCTACCTCCCTAGTGTGGAAAACTAACAAGTGGGTACAAGTGAGCCTGACACAAGCCCCACGGTCCGGGAAGTGAGCTCCCTATTACACCTCTGAGCCCTCCCACCTACCTGCAAGTCAGCCCGGCAGCAGGCCAGGAGCCTGGCAAAGACTGAGACAGGTGATTTGGCCCAGGCCCTTGGGGCCTTCGCAGCTTGTGCACGTGAGCACTTGTTGGCCTGTATCCTGCTGGAGGCCGAGCTGTGAGAATGAGAAGTGGACCGACAGAGAGATTCAGCCCCATCCAACTTGGACACACGCTCAGAGACACAACTAGAATAAAAAATGAAGCAGCCTTAATTTTCCAAAGAGCTTGAGGTTTCCCTTCACATAAAGCCTCCTGAATAACAAAGGCAGTAATGCTTGCCCTATTCCTCCACTCTCTTGGGCCTCCTCGCATATCCCAAACCCACAAGGAAAGAGCCTGGCTTCCAGAAACAATCTGGGTTGACAATGCAATTGTCAGGAGAAAAGCAGCGATTTGTCTCTCTGAGCCTGAACTAGCAAAATATAAAATGATGCTTACGGCTGTACCAATGTGCACTAGGGCACACCTTGCCCCGTGGTGAGCAGAGCCCTGAGCATAGAACTGTGGAGTCTTGCAGAGAGAGGAGATGAGCATACAGCAGAAATATTTGGCTTGATCTCTCAGCAAGTCTGGCATTCTGTCCCTAAAAGATATCAGCAACGTGAAGGCCATTCAATGAAAGGCAACCAGCATGACATGGGCCTGGAAAGGCTAATTCACATACGGCATAAAGGGAGAGAAATTGAACTACACTGCTAAAAGGAAAAAGAGAAAAGAAACAGGGTGGTGGAAGTAGTAAGTTCACATTCAAAAAACTCCCCAAGGAAGACCCTACAGACATGCGAGTGAGTAAAGGGTAACAAATCAGAGAGGGAAAAAATGGCAGAGTTGGATGGAAAGACTGTTATTAGTAAAACCTGACAGAATGCCTCTTACCCACCTCTCAAAAAATCGAATCCCATGGAACATAAAGTAATTTATAGAGTTAAAGCACACTGAATTGTATTGACAGCCAAATGGCTTCTGTAAGACTGCCATATATTTCGTGCATGTGTATGAAGTATCTGTGCAGCACAGCCAGGAATCAGGGTGCCAGTAGTGGCTCTGCCACTCCCCAGCAATGAGACTTCTAGAGATGGAAAAGGAGAAGATTGAACTCACAATAATATGAATAATGGCTAACACAAAGCAATTACTCTGTGCCAAGCATAGTTCTAAATGCTTTATAAAACTGAACTCATTCCATCCTCACAATAATCATGTAAGGTAGGTATTATTATCTCCATTTAACAGATAAGGAAACTGAGGCATAAGGTGCCCGAGGTCACACAGTAAGTGGTCAATCAAGATCTGAAATGAGGCTCCTCATCCAGTAATGGCCAAGTAGCTCCTATAAGACCAACTCTCACTCAGATAATAACTAAAACCTCTAGAAAAAATATTTTTTTTAAAAAAAACTATCTCAAGACACTGGACAGTGATCAAAAGCAGGCAGATACTGAAGGGGAGTGAGTACATTGAAGAAGGGACTGGCACTGGGCAGGTTTCCTGTTTTTACAGCTTTTAGCTTAGGGTAGGGTCCAGTCTACACCACACACAGTAACTAAAACCTAAAGGCTTACTGGTTGGAAGGACCAGAGGACAGAGTTTGGGGCAACCACAGCAGCTAAAAAGTGAGAGAAGAAACCCAGAAAGACCCAGAGAGCAGAAGCCCAAAATTTTGCATATAAATCCTTCCCAAATCTCTAGCTCACCTCTTAACCACACAGGTACTCCATAGACTCCAAGCAGTCCAATTAAGGATAAAAGAACTGAACTGAGATTCTAGCTGTAGTCCACTGCAGGGGGGAAGAGTTTGTAGTTTGAAATCAGCCAACTTAACTGCCTGCTCATCATTTTTTAATAAAATAAAAATGCTCTTTGAAGGAACATAAGAATCCAGATTATCTGTAATGTATCATGTCCAGGATACAACCTAAAATTATTAACATAACCCATACTCAAGAAAAAAGAGAATCAAGAGAAAAGAAGATCAACAGAGTCCAACCTTGAAATGATCCAAATGTTGGAATCAGTTCACAAGGATTTTAAAGCTGCTATTATAACTATGCTCAAGAATGTAAAGAAAAATATGCTCAAAATGAATGAAATGATAGAATCTCATCAAAAAAATAAAAATAAAAACTATAAAAAAAGAACCAGGTGGAAATTCTCTAATAGCATTGTCCTATAGAACTTTCTGCAATTATGGAAATGTTCTATATCTTTGCTGTCCAATACAAATGCCACTAGCAACATCTAGCTATTGAGCACTTGCAATGTGGCTAGCACAACTGAAGAACCGAATTTTTTATTTTACTTAATTTTAATTAATTTAAATTTAAAGAGCCACATGTGGCTAGTGACTACTATATTGGATGGTACAGCTCTAGAAGTAAAAAGTACAATATATGAAATAAAAAATTCACTGGTCAGTCTCAAAAGCAGACTGGAAATGACAAAAAGAAATGAAAAAAACGTGTTGATGAATTTAAAGATAGACACATGGAAATTATACAATCTCAAGAGCAGAACATGAAGGACAGGGGGAGGTAGTAAATGTATGTGTATAGTTGCAAGATTCTTATGTGTTACATGCAGTAGTACAATATTAACCCTACATATATTTTGAATAGTTAGGATATATATTGTTATCCTGGGGACAACCACTTGAAAATTAATAATAATGTAAAGAGGTATAGTTAAAAAGTCAACTGGTAAATTAAAATGCAATTCTAAAAAAAAAAATTCCATTAATCCAAAAGAGAAGAAAAGAGGAACAGAGAACAAAAAACAGAGTGCATAAACAGTAAATAAATAGATCTAAATCAACCATATCAAAACTACATTAAGGGAAGCAGATGTGGCTCAAGCAGTTGGGTGCTCACCTACCACATGGGAGGTCCCAGGTTTGGTTCCCAGTGCCTCCTAAAGAAAACGAGCAACATAGTGAGTTGATGCCACGGGCTGGCACGGCGAGCTGACGCAACAATATGACACAATGAAGAGACACAACAAGGAAACACAATGAGAAACACAACAAGTGGGAGTGGAGGTTGGCTCAAGCCATTGGGAGGCCTCCCTCCCACATGGGAGGTCCCAGGTTTGGTTTCCGGTGCCTCCTAATAGAGAAGGCGAGCACACAACAAATAGACACAGAGAGCAAGTGCAAAACAATGAGGGGTGGGGGAGAAATAAATAAATAAATAAAATCTTTTTTTTTTAAGTACAAAAAGCTATTTTTAAAAAGCAACATTAAATGTTAATGGACTAAACACTCCAATTAAAAGAAAGAGGTTGTCAGAATGGATAAAAAAGCAAGACTCAACTCTATGCTGTCTATGAGATATGCACTTTTAAAACAAAGATTTAAAATTGGGCAGTGTGTCTCCTATTGTTAACTATTATACTTTACATCATCTATGAAGTGTCTTCTAACGCTAAAATCCAAAGAGTCTATATATATTTAATGTGTATATATGCATGTATATGTAAATACATATATAATATTTATAAATATTATATATGCTTAGGATACAATTATAATAATTAATAGTCAAATTTATGTGTGCCCAAACCCAGAATAAATGGTGGAAGGGTCAATTCACAAAGTTAAAAAACACCCATGGCTTATTTTGTTTCTCAATCAACTATCATTCTGTCAAGTAAACAGATGACATTTGGTACATAAATCAGTCCAGAAAAATCACTTCATTTATTCTTGGAGAGTGACTTAAACAAATCTGCTCAGCAACAGAACTGTCCCAGAACTGCTTGAATTTACATTTTCATGGAAGGAATTGGCATGACCTTTCTACACAGCCTGATGATTAGAACAGAAAGCATATCCAGGGCTTTGCCATCCAGACCAAACAGCTGTGACACAGTTCAAGGAACACTGGACTTGCTATTAGAAAAGCTGAGTCTGATTTTCAACTACACCACTCAGAAGCCATGTGACATTGGGACCAAGACTTAGCCTCTTTGAGCCCCAATTTCCTCACCTCAAATGAGACAGTGGTGATGATTACATGACATTGTCTCTGTTTACACAGACTTTTTAGGCTTTTGCTCTCACCTTTCTACCTGGACGTCCCTCTTCCTCTTCCTTTCTACTTTCACTCAAGGTTCAACTCAAGCCCACCTTTTTCAGGGTGATGCCCCATCAAATTTCAGAAAGCATCGATCTCCCCCTTTCAAAAAGTGCCCCATTGCATTCACTATCTTTTTTATACAGTTTTTCTCTAAATGATATTGTAATTTGTTCTCTACTTGTTTCATGCATGTACGTCTTCACTCTCCAACAATATTTTATAGTCCCTGAAGCCAGGGTTTACCTCCCCTCCCCCCCCACACACACACAACAAAGTCACCATCTCCAATAATGACGACCTCTGAATTTTAGTGTCCTTGTCGAGAAAAGAAGCAGTTACCTTGGTGTTTTTTAAAGTCCTTTCCAGGTCTATGGCTTTTCAATGCCCGTGAAACCTCAAAGCTGTCTGGCTTTTTGCAGTGTTTGAGGCACATTTGCATAGAGTGTCTCATCTGTCAGCCATGTGTGGTATAACTTGATTAGTGTCTTCCTTATAGAGCTGAATAGGAAAGTTAAACACAGTAACCAGCAAAGCTATAGGTGCAGAGTAGAGTAATAGTTGATGGGCAGATGGACTCAAGTAGGCAAAAAGGAGTCAAGACACTCAAAACAGCTGCACCACCAAACCTGGGATGACTCCATATGAACCATGACACGAGACTGCAGACTGACCCACGGTGGATATGAACAAAGCAATCTGTGATTTGCTAAAAAGATTAACTAATCAAGTCACAGTTCAGCTGAAAAGGCAAAAGTTAAAATGAACAGACGCAGAGCATTTCAGAATCCACAATCATGACTGTTCTCAATTTCATAATGAGGAGGAGGAGGAGGAGTTAATATTTACTGTTTTACGTTTACATTCATCTTCTCATTTAAAACTCATAACACTCTTATCTTAACTTTACATACGAAGAAACTGAGACACAGAGATAAAAAAAAATAACCTATCCAATGTCACACAACTAGTAAGCGGAAGATCCAGGATTGAAAAGCAGATCTGTTTGACTCTCAACTACCCTGCCATTATCTCAAGACAGAACACACAAAGTCACACCATGCACTGTGGAGAAAGCCAAAGTACTGTGCAGTAATGCTTCAGTTAACAAATCCCACTGAGAGCTAAATTCTTCTTATGCCAAAGTTGTCCTGGTCATGAAAGGAGTTGAGAAGAAGTACGCTCTTCTTTGCACCCAGCCAGTGTGTAACAACTGAAGCAGAAGCAATGAAACACCCTGGGGATGAGGTCTCTTCCCAGGGGCCCAGTGCTAGCCTCTTGGATCTGCTGCGGGAGAAGCGAAAGCCCCCCTGGAATGCGCCTTTCTGGCCCTGGGCCTAGGAGCCACAGCCCACCTCAGCAGCCCCAGGAGGTCCAGAGCTAGCCCAGCTTCAGGCCAGCCAGGAAGGAAATCCCCAACCTAGAGCACTCCCTGGTACAGTAAGTCTCCCAGAAATCATGAATATTTTTTAACTTGAATTGAGTCACTGAAATATCTCTCCCTTATTAAAAAAGGTCTTACTGTATGTTCAAATTTGAAGGGAAAACATTTTGCATAAATTAATATTGGTTCTGAATGGACAGAAAGAAAACCAAGTTGTAATCTGTAATTATATAATTTAAATTGCATATTTTTTATAATTAGTATTGTTTACATAAAATATGACCTTTCTCTCTTTTAGGCTGTCAATACTCACTGCCAATAGTTTTGAATGGAAGCTTCTAAGTAAAAACTTGTGATTATCTGGAGGAAGATCTATTTGATTTGTTTGTAAGTAAATATAAGAAGGGCTGAGAGAAACTATATGAGAATTTCAAAAGAAAATACAGATTCAAAGACTTTGAATTCACAAAAGTTAAAATACTCACATAATAGATGCATTAATATGAGTGTTGTAGATACATTTGAAAATTGAAATGTGTATCCACTAAGTAAATTACTATTAGAAAGTGGAATAGAGTCCATTCTGTGGTCTTCCTTAAGAAGGATAATCAATGATAATCATTATTATGTGTACCTTCTGAAAAAGACTGGACCTCTGTTAAACATAACACCTGGAAAATTCACACATATTTTGTGAAAATCAAGTGCATTACTTCTTCCTGACAGCTGTAATCAAGCAGTAGAACACAGTTCAATCTTCAGTTGCCAATAAATGATTACAATTGGCAGGAAGGGTAAACACCAACTTAGCAAATTTGCTAATTATCTTTCAGTTTAAGATTAATGTAACAAATAAACACCGGATGACTACAGCTTAAGTTTATTTGTCAGTTAATATAAACCAAAAATGGTAAGTAGATCTTATCTGTTTTAAAGTTCCTGTTCTCAAACCAAGTGTTTTATTTCTTATTCTTGATTTTTTTCTTGAATCTGATGTGTGTTTTTACTTTACAAGGCAATCTGTCTGCTTTTATATCCTGCTAAATTATTAGGTATATCCACTGAGAATTCTTAGAAAAGTAATACTGAGGTTTAAAAGTAGTGAAAGAAACAAACCACTGGTATGAGGATTAAATTGCCCATATGGGCATAATCTACAATCTGCTGACATTGCTAAACATTAGTGAGTAAATTACTAGTATAATTAGCTCCCATTTATTGAGAATCTTTACTAGATGCTTTATAAACATACATACTCTTTAATCCCTACAACATATGTAAAGAGATAGTTATTGCTTCTAGAAATAAGGAAACAGATTCTTTAGAGGTTAAATAACTTGCCAAGTACCAAAGCTGGGATTTGGACCAACATTCATTGGGGGGGGTGTCTATGTGTCTCCCTGCCCCCCATTCTTACAATATTATTATCTCTATGTAAGAATGTGCCCTAATATCATCCCTTTCATCCAGATCAGTAACTCTTAACCACTTTGAAATAGCAAATTCTAGACTCTGATAAAATCTATGGATCCTCTCCCCCAGTTACACACACAGACACACACACACACACCGTGATTTTGAGAGGGGAAACTCAAGGGATTCATTGATATCCTGAAACAAAACCCAATTTAAAGATCTCTATTCCAAATAGAGTCTCCAAATGTCAACACTGCCCGATTTTCACTTGCTTGCATCCTTGATACTTCCCCTTCCCCTTCAGCTTCTGAAGAATTTTTTCAAGGATAAAGCAATGGAGCTAAGGCACAGAATATTGTCTTCCCACATCAAAGAAACGGTCTTGCTGCCACCAATCCCATCATCCCACCACTCCATCACGTCTTCACCATCTCAATAAATGGCACCACCATGTACCAGTTCCGGTGAAACATCTCAGAATCCGCCTTCAGTCTTCACTTTTAGCCACCCCCCCACATTCAATTACTCCAGTCATTCTACAATGGCCACTGAGTGCCTATTATGTCCCAGGCATTAGACTAGTGAACAAAATCACCTTCTGGGCTCTTGCCAGTGAACAAAAAAAGATCCCCACTCTCATGGAGCTTACATTCTAATGGAGGAAAAAACAATAGACATACTAAAGAAGCAAATTACAGCATATGCTAAAAGGTGATGGTGATCTGGAAAAAGAGAAAATATGTGGAAGTCATGGGGGGGTGGGGAGTGCAGGGGGTGGGCTGCCATGTTAGTGAAGTTTTCTGGGTAGATGGACATTTAAGTGAAAACAGGAAGGCGGTAGTCAAGGAGTCAAACTTGTGACTATCTGGAGGAAGGTCTATTTGATTCGTTTGTTAATTGCCTTTCTTCCCCTCTAGAAGGTCAGCTCTTTGAAGCCAGGGATTCTCTTTACCTTGTTGTTCACTGCTGTGTACCACAAGCCTATAACAATGCCTAGTGCATAGAAGGTGCCCAATGAATATTAATGGAATAAATGAACAAATGAATAAATGAATTGATTAAAGATTATCCTTCAGGCAGACCAAAACTGAGGGTTATGACCACAATTTTAAGTCTTACACTAAATACACAATATCTTTAACAAAACGGTACATTCAGGGCATACAGAAAAGATTCTGAGTTAAGATGAGTTCACCTTTCAGGGGGGCAGATGAAAAAATGATGATAATCTGAACCCCAACTCAAGAACAGCCAAACAAGGAATGGGCCTAAAAGAAAACAGGAGCTCCTATATACCAAATAGGGTTTTTAAATTAGAAATGACCCTTGAAATCTACAACTTCTAAATACTGAATGGTTCATTAATAAGACTGTGATGAAATACTGTCTCCTACCATGGGGCTCCAGTAAGGCAGATGCCACCAATCAGGAAAATGTCAGCTGCTGTCTTATCTGACATTCTCACCCCCTCCCTGCACTCCTCATTACAGACCTGCAGAACCAGAGGACTCACTGTGTACCAATGCCCTTAGTTTTCAGGCTTGGTTGTAGCTGAGTAGATCAATTTCTTATCCCTTGGTGCTGGTGAGACTAAGGACTTGGGTTGGTCCCCACAGAAACCAAGGAGTGTTGACAGAGTTTCAATTCCCTGGCACAGGTTAAACCTTTGACTTTGCCCAGAGGTCCCACATATGCATATCCTTAGTTACAAAGAGAGAAAGAGTGTGTCCCTCCGTGTGTGTGCCTCTGTGTGTGTTACTACTTAAAAAAAAAAGGGAACTCAAAACACACATCTCATGTTCAAGAAGGCTGCAAGTGACCACTGAGGACCAAGCGACCCTCCCTCAGGCACAATCCCTGAACACAGGTCTCTCCATTAGCTTCTCCTAAAAACACCATTAAATTCAAAGAAAGAATAAATACCAGGTGCCACCATCGATTGGAGGACCACAAACAGAATATATTCTCCTTCCATCTTCTCCTCAGAAACTAGCTCAATCCGGCAAAAGTCAGGAACATGAGCTCCGTCGATTCCATGGCATGTGACTTCATTGATGGCGAGTCTTACCATATCACAGGTAACGTGAGTTTCGGAACCTACCTTCCTCTATTATTAACCAGCAATGTCAGGGCAAAGCTGAAATCACTTCATCGTAACAGTTCAACTTCTGCAACACTGCACATCATTAAATTTTTAAGGGAATCCATTGGGGAAGCCCTTTAATCTTTTAAAAATTGAGTTGGTGTGAAGAGGCCAATGATGGAGAGCAGTTACCTGAGCTGCTATTAACTA
Organism: Cabassous unicinctus; assembly: GCA_029593785.1. NCBI lineage: Eukaryota > Metazoa > Chordata > Mammalia > Cingulata > Chlamyphoridae > Cabassous > Cabassous unicinctus. Next base: position 2,025 of record JAQZBX010007658.1, on the reverse strand, counting down.
GGTTTGGCTACTAATGGCTTTCCAACAATCCCACTGTGTCCATGTTGCCATTTAAACGAGTGCATTACATTTGGCCTTTGCTCCTTAACAGGGAAACCGAAGAAAATACATCATTAAGTATTGTAATTTGTATTGTGCTTCTCCACCCAACTCTCCCTTCCAGCACTATTGAGCTCAGTCTAAACTAAGTTCTAACAACCAGTTGACAAATAGAAAAATTCATTCCAAAAGTCAGTTGGGTCTTTAGGATATCAAATAACACATCACTGATATATTTCCCACTGAATTTACTGGCCACAGAAGCAGAGCCATTGGAAAATAGCTTCCACGGCAGCACCAATTTCAGTTTAATTCCCCTCTAAGTTAAAAAGGTCTGGCCCCTTATGATCATGCCACCTTTTCTTTCCTAGGCTCATTTGGATACGACAGCCATACACCTAAAAAAGGATTCCCATCCATCCATCCATTCACTGCCTTCCCATTCCCTGTCAAAAAATTAATACTCCACCATTCCACACATCAGGCAGTTTATGATCATGCTCCACACTGCAATAAATGCTATAGTTTCAGAGTTTAAATGACTTGCCCAGGCAACCCAGCCAAGGCAGAGGCAAAGGCAGGATTAAAGCTCAAGGATTCCAAAAACCCACTTGTAGCAGTTTGGTATTGTTTAAGAATTCCAAAAATAGTTATTGGATTATGTTTGCAAATTGGTCTGTCAGAGGTATCACTTTTAATTGATTAAATTATGATTAGGGCTTTGATTGGGCCGTGTCAGTAGGGTGTTGAGTCCCCCCCCGCTTAGTGGGTGGTGACCTACAGAGAAAAGACATGGCAAAGGACAGAGTTGGAGTTTTGATGCTGAGTTTTGAGGTGGAGCCCGGAAGTGAACACACAGGAGAAGAACACAGAGGAATAGAGACAGCTCCTTAGACACAGCAGAAGCCCCAGGGAGAGAGACAGAGCCATTCACCTGATAGTCTACAGCTGGCCTTGTGGAGAGAGCACAGGAGCTGAGCCCAGAGAGAAATACAGCCCCAGGAGGAGAGGAACCCAGGAAGCCTGAACCCTTGGCAGACATCAGCAGCCATCTTGCTCCAACACATGGCAACAGAATTTGGTGAGGGAAGTAACTTATGCTTTATGGCCTAGTAACTGTAAGCTTCTACCCCAAATAAATACCCTTTATAAAAGCCAACTAATTTCTGGTATTTTGCATCAGCACCCCTTTGGCTAACTAATACACCACTCTTATCCCCTAGGTACCTCCAAGTAAGTAAACACACGAACCAACCATGTGGACAAGACTATCAAATGGAATGACAGAGGGTCAAGAGACTGGGCCACCAGGGTCTAATCAATAAGGAAAACAGTGCCCACATCCTGGACTCCCTTCCCTTGAGAGTTCTCTTGAGTATCGCCAGAAGCAAAAGACCTCCAACTGACCAACAAATGGATGGTCCAATCGCCAAGCACAACGGACTAGCCCCTGGCCTGGGGTGGCCTGCAGACCTGTGCTGTGGAGAAGTGCACCGTGGACCATGCTGTAACCTAATGGAGCTCTGTGTGTATCAGGTGTATGAAAAGGAAGGTTTACACTAAGATAACTGATATCTGAAGAAGAAGGAATTAGCCGGGAGCCTCACTGCCATCATCCTCAGGCCTGTGAACCAGGCTGACCTGGGGAAAGAGGCGGTGTGGGAAGCCACAGGGGCCACCTCAGGAGATGCCCTGAGAAGTGACGGAAAAGAGACCCACCTAGTGCTGGCCTCAGTCCTGTGGTATTACAAGGAAGTTCCAGCTAATCCACAGGGAAATGCACAAAAGAGTAAAAGGAATGCTTGGGATAGGACAAAGCAGGGGCAGAATCTGTGCCTAGAGGTGTCCCTGACCCTTCCCCAAGCTTCTCCTCCATCCAATGCATGCTCCTCTCTCTCCTGGACCAACCTCCTCCTTTTCCTGGCTAAATTCACCTTAGCCAGCAAGGAGGTCAAGTTTACCACATCCTAAAACATCTTCCCTTCC
>JAQZBX010007657.1:0-49947 GCA_029593785.1 Cabassous unicinctus | reverse complement strand
AACCAAGTCTAAAAAATGCAATTTCTGAGTTGCTTCTGATTTTTGGCATTGGTTCTCTAATTTGATTGGATTTAAAGGTACTAATGACTTTATTTCCAATGATCAAGAGGTCACTAATAGTCCATGATGTGAATTGGTAATAGAGATACACAAAATATTACCACTGGGTACTGCTATTCAAATGCTTATAAGAGGAAAGTCTCTGAGTAACAGTGTATTTGATGCCTTCGGGGATTTTTGTGAAGTTTAAAGGTATGATGAAGTTAGCTGGTTGCTCCCAAATTTTCTGAATACAGCTGTTAAAGAAAAGGATGTACTCAGAGCTTCAAATTCCAAGCTGAAGTACCACATGAATGACAGGAAAGTTTCTATGTATACTCTGAAAGGAAATTCTTATTTCTTGTAGCTGCAGAATTGAGATTTCTGAAAACCAGACCCAGATTCTTACTGTGTGAGTGGTTCAATTACAACACAAATTGAATTCCCAACCTTGCAGGTGTCTGCTATGAAAGCAAGGTATTGATTTGGAAGGAATGGGGTCCTAAAATTGGAATGGGGACATATGGGCTGATCATGATGACAGTGGGGACATTGAACCTCTAAATTCTGCAGTCTTCTTTGCTAGATAAACCTTCCATGTCTACTGAGGAATCAACCATCCCATCTCCATCTGAAGAGATTAACGCTGTTTTACCTGGTAAACCTGTAATTGTCTCCCCTGTGGAATCAGCCCTCATACTTCTGTTTGAGGAGATTAACTCTGCTTCAACAGATGAAACTGTAATGTAATCCCTTGAGGTAGTTGTCCTCAAACCACCGCTAATTCCTTTCATGACCCACCCCCACAAAGGGACCCCTGTATAGAATCATAGAGGCTTCAGAAAACATGGCATACTTCAGGAATAGCAAGGACTTTTTATTGCTGGAGAAAAGATACAAGAAGGTTTGAAGGACAAGAAACAATGCTTGATAGGCAATTAAGACCAATGTTTGCCAGTTGTGTGTATCATCCTAACGAGAAATCAGAAAAATGTACAGGAAATATTAGTTCATCTAGAGGAACATGTCTATATTTTTCATTAATGGGAAAACATTAGAAAGTTTAAGTAGAAACAGATTAAGTTTAAAGCTTTGAAAAGTCTTAGGTAATCTTACACTACCTTGCAGATATCTGACATTTGACTTAATCTCATGGAAGCGTCTATTAGTTGTTAACGAAAAATCTATGTTTTAATGGATGTTTCTATTTTTTCGCAACAATTTATTTTGAAAAGTTTTGAAATATACAGAAAAAAAAGTTAAAACAGTGGTACAGTGAACCATGATATACCTACCACCTACATTCCTTAGTAAATATTCTGCTATATTTGTTTGATCACAAACATATCTATCTATGACTGCCCTTTGTTCTATCTATCCATCAGTCTGTTTTATTTTTTTGTAATGTCATCCTATTTTATTTTATGGGATAATTAGTTTGATGTCCACATGGATTATACAGTAAATTCTTGTTATTCATGGTAGTTATGTTTTTAAAGCAAACAATAAATGAGTAGAAGCCTGAACCATTGTGCCTAGGGGATATACAGGGTTAAGTTCATGTCAGCATCTGGTAACATTTGTCAAGAAATCAATACATAACCTTTTTTTTCTTTTCCTTTTTCTCTTCATTTTCTTTTTTTTAATTTTTATTTTATTTTTTTCATAACCTGTTTAGTTGTTTTTCTTTTTCACACAAAAAAAGTCTTTTAGCACTATGCTTGGGAAGCATTTTAAACAGCAAAATAACACACAAAAAGAACAAAAGTGAAAAAAAAGTGGCAATAAATATACTGCTAAAAGGACAGTTTACAGCATGAGAGCTCAAACAGACTGTGGCCTATTACATTTCAGTTAGGAACGTACACAACGACTATCTCAAAATTTTCACTGATCTGCACATTCCTATGTATAACCACAGAAGGTATGTGAATACTGAAAGCAAGAATAATGGTAAGAATGATCAGTGCTACTTAACTGCGTCCTTTTAGACAAATAATCGGTTCCTCATATACAAGCCATTTAAGAAAAGTGTCATATGAGCCACGGATCCTATTCCCTTCTTCAATGAAAATTGAGAATTGGGGAGATTGATAGAGAGTAATGGACAAGTAATCTGGAGCACCATTACTTAGCAGGGATAAAAACAGCCCAGGAAGATGATTTTAAAATAATTTTTCACTGAGCAAGAGGCCTTAAATGATGTCACAGCAACATATTGCTACCTTGTTTTTGTCAGGTGTCAGATTTGAAATGAGTTAACATATAGTGCTTTAAAAGCAGTGTCTGGGATATAAGATCCAATTTTGCACTCGCTATTTTTACACCCTCCCTGCCCACCACCCACTCACAATTTGTCTTACATCCATATTTAGCTCTTCAGGGGTTTCTCTAAATAACTTTATAAGATCATATTAACAAATCAATACCCATTTGAGGTAGGCTTATTACCATTTCTACACTTGATGAAACAAATGTAAAGGTCTAAGTAGAGACTTACTCAAGGTCAGCTCCCTTGAAATTAAAAGAGAGCATTTTATACTATATTTGTTTCGCTAGTATGCTTCCATGATCTCTAGTCTAATGATTTAACCATTTTCCTAGGGGAAAAAGGGCAAAATTCAAATTTTAAACAAACATTCCTGGCTTATGGTCTATGATACCTGAAGCGTTGGACAATTTAAGAAGTTGAGGAAATAGACTCTGAGACCAGAAGGATAAGACTTTCAAAAGTTTCAGGCAAGTGAGATGAAAGATAATTGGAGTGTATTGTACATTTCTGCCTATCATTTGAAATATCTTTCTTCCTGTGTTTGGAGTAGTCCCACCTACAGGATAGCTGGCAGAGCTCATCTCTTAATCTAATACCTAAAAATTATCTCCCTTGTAGCTTTGGTATTGATACATGATCTAGGTGTAGTCAGTCAAATGCTTCCACGCCAGATTTTGAATTAGAAGCCAATAGTGACTTAAAAGAATGACTGTGGAGAATAGTTTCAAGTGATGGTGGTATTGGCATTTGCAAGCAGTTGCTAGGGGCGATGGGTCAGTTGTTATGACTGTGTCATCCATTGTGTAGAGATGGGCATGTTGGGTTGTACAAGTTGTAGCACAGTTTTGTGGGAGGGATAATCATGACTGCATCCAACTAGTTTCCAAGCATTTATTTGAGACTAGGAACTTGATATTTAACCAACTCCTTTTTGTGTTCTGCTCATTTTCTGAGCCTATAGCTACTTAATAGTCTTTTAATAAATCCATATTAACAATAGACAAATTAGCTTGGCTAAGTTTCATCTGGTTACATTAAGAATTCTTATTTATACAGAAATTGGAATAAGTAATTGTTTCAGGCACAAATATCCAGGAAAATTATAAGTTTATTAGTTTTCTATGGCTGCCACAAAAAATAACCACACATTCAGCAGTTTAAAATGTATTGTTCATTATCTCACTGTTCTTTGGGTCCGAAGTCCTGGTACAAGATGGCTCAGCTGGGTCCTGGGCTTAGAGTTTCGCAAGTCTGAAATCAATGTGTTGGAGTGCTGCATTTATTTCTGGAAGATCTGGGGATGAATCTCTTTCCAAACGCATTCAGGTTATTGCCCAAATTCAGTTCCTTGTGGTTGTAGGACAGAGATTGAATTTCTTTGTTGGCTGTCAGCTGGAGGCTGGTCTTTGCTCCTAGAGGTTGTCTGCTTTCTTTTTCTTACTTTGTCTGTGGCTCCCCATCAGCAAATGTGTATCAAATCCTTCTCATGCTTCAAATCTCTCCAATATCTCCTTTTGCTACATCTCTCTGACTCAGGGAAAGTTCTCTGCTTTTAAGGACAATCTCCCCATCTTAACATCTGTTTTCCCAATTACACTTACTAAATCCCTTTTGTCATGCAATATTACATATTCAAAAGTTGCAGAGGTTAGAGTGTGCATATCCTTGGAGAACATATTCTATCTACCCCTAATGGGTTACTGAGTTTTTGTTGTCTGGGTCAATTAATAAAGTGGGAGGTGCTATTGAAGTCCATGGTCTTTAGGGACAAATTTAATTACATTATCACATATAGTTATCTGGAATAAAGTTCCCATTGAACGCAAACTTTATGTGATCAGGAAATACATGCCTAAAAGAATGATTGACAAAAATTCAAGATCTCTATGGTAGGATGGCTGCTTTGTTTTCCTTTTCTCTACCCATTTTTTTCTTTATTAGAGAAGTTATGGGTTTACTGAACAGTCATACATAAAATACGGGATTGCCATACACCACTGCACCAACAACAACTTGAATTGGTGTGGAACATTTGTTATAATTGATGAGAGCACATTTTATAATTATACTATTAATTTTAAAAGTCCATGGTGTAAGTCAGGTTCACTGTTTGTGTAGTACAGTGCCATGATCTTTTTAAATTTTTTATTCTGTATAAAATAAATATATACAATCTTACATTTCCCCTTTTAGTCACATTCAGATATATATTTCAGTGCTGTTAATTGCGTGCACAATGTTGTGCTACCGTCATTGTCATCCTTTACCAAAACATTTCCATCATTCCAAATAGGAACCCTGTACATTTTAAGCCTTAACTTTGCATTCTCTATCCCCACACTGACCCCTGGTAACCTATATTCTAGATTCTGACTTGATGTGTGTGCTTATTCTAATTGTTTCAAATCAGTGAGAGCATATACTATTTGTCCTTTTTTGTCTAGCTTGTTTCACTCAACGTGATGCCTTCAAGGTTCATCCATGTTGCCACATGTATCTGGACTTCATTCCATTATATGTATATACCACATTTTATTTATCCATTCATTAGTTGATGGGCAGATGAGTTGCTTCCATCTTTTGGTGATTGTAAATAATACCACTCTGAACACTGGTATGCAAATATCTGTTCAAGTGCCTGCTTTCATTTCTTTTTGGTATATACCTAGTAGTGTGATTGCCGGACCATGTGGTAGTCCCATCCTTAGCTCTCTGAGGAACAAAGTGTGGCTGCTTTTAATTGCTCTGGAAAGTTTAATGCAGCAGAATATCCAGGAATGTGTCCTTAGTTTTGGCTGAAGGCGCAAATAAGAACCTAATAAGCATCTTTAACTGTGTTAAAGAAAAAATGTATGTCTTTTGAAACTAGAGGAATGTAGTAACTAAAATACAAGGGCACAGTTTGGTCATTAAGATTGCCTAGTTACAATGTCAACTGAGTTTGCAGGCATTTTGGGTTGGCTTTTTAATTTAAAGAAATAATCGGTAAAGAATGAGTCCTTGAAAACAGGAATGGAAATATATGAGAAGAGGGAGAACAACTCCAACTACTTTAAATCCTCAAGAATTTGTCAACTAAAGCCCTCCCTTTAAGATCTTGTGTTGCCCTAGAATGAGATACTTACTTGCAAGAGAAATCACTTTCTTATGTACCTCAACTCTGTCATCAATCATTATCTCCCGGGCTTTAATTACTGTCATCTCTCACTGTTGTGTGTGTGTGTTTGTATACATGTATTTAGATATGCAAAGTTCACTCTAGATGGAAAAACATTCATGTAAAAACGATTATTAGACATTGGTAAACAATTACAAGAAAAACCAGGAGAATATTTGTGAAAATTAACTATGAAATTGTTAAATTTACTTAGGTAGGGAAGTTGATTTCAGAGTGGGTTTAATTTATTGAAATGTTACCAGAGATGTTCAAAGTTAAGACACATAAAGAGTTCCTATTGTCAGCTTGATTGATTGACAGAAACCTGGACTCTCAATGAATTTGAAATGCCAAAATGTCTTTGATGCATTGTAGAAATAGAGAGCCAAAATCTGAGGGCAAAAGGAATGCTGCATTAGAGTTATTATGCATTTCCCTTCTCTCTTAACTCCTGATTATGCCCCTTGAGATGGCACAGAGAACATTTCCTTTAACAAATCTAATGGTTTAAAGCTAGATGGACCCCAGAAAATTATGCTCCTAAAGTTAATCCATTTAAAGACCGGACGAGCAGGGGGAGCCCAGCAGACGCCACCATGCGTCCTGCCCTGTGACAGAGGAGTCTTAGAATAGCTGGCAGGCAGTCTTTGGGAAGAGAGTATTGCCTGACAATGCCTTGATTTGGACATTTTTCTCAGCCTCGGAATTGTAAGCTCGTTAGCTAATACATTCCCATTGTAAAAGTCAACCCACTTCTAGTATATTGCTTTGGCAGCCGAACAGACTGAAAACAAGGGCTTTAGAAGTACCGTGGTCAGCTTAGAAATGCCAGAATCTTTGAAATGCATTTTGTGTGTGTGTGTGTGTGTGTGGCTGCTCTATGTAGAACAGGGCTACTTGGTCATTAAAATGGGCTACCTCATTTATCTATATGATCTCAGACAAATAAATTCCTTAAACTCTTGGAGCCTCAGTCTGCTTATCTGTAAAATGGGGGCGAGTAGTAGTAGTACCTACCTCATACAGATTATGAGGATTATATAAATGAATACTTGTAAACCACTTAAGACTGATTGGCATACATTAAGCATTATATGAGAGTTGCTAAATGAAAAGTGAAGCTTAGGATTTCTGCTTCATGTCAAGATGGAGCAACAGGAACCAAATACATCCTCTTACCTGAAACAACCATCAAATTGGCCAAAATATATGGATAAATAACATTCAAATCATTAAAGTCGTTAAAGGACAGTTATCTCTGAGAAATGGGAAACAAACAACATATATTCTATGATTGCCTCAATTGTCATCTTGAAGAAAGTTCCCAGACCATGGCACAGGGAGGGTATCCCAGAAAAGCCAGCAGACTTCCTGACTTGAGGAGACAGAGCATCTGGGAAAGAAAAGGCAGTTTGAGTTTGCAGATCAGAACATTGGAGAGAAGAGAGACTCGTGGAAAGAGAACTCCCAAGAGCTGAATGGGGTCCTCCTCAAGTATCCCACTGAAGACTGATCAGCACCTGCAGGTGAGGTAACAAAGACACAGCCAAAAGGATTAGGGTGAAGAGTTCTGGAAGGTCATGCAGGGCAGAAGGAGAATGATAGGAGATGGAAACCTGGATCTACACCAGGAATATTAAATCCATGGTTCCATATAAAGACCTATTTCTTACTCATCTGATCTCCTAAGAAGATAATCAACTGCTTATGGTTAAAATAGCAACAATGTGTGGTAGTTTAGAACATATGTAGAGTTAAAATGTGCAAATAACAAAAGCATAAAGGCCTGGAGGAGAGAGAGCGAACTATGCAATTGTCAGGTTCTTATCCTCTGTGAGAAGAAGCATAATATAACTTGAAGGCAGGCAGTGATGAGATAAATATATGTAATATAAACCCTAAAGCAATCACTTAAATCAGACAACAGAGTTACTGCTAGTAAGTCAACAGAGGAGATAAAAAGGTCATCAGTAAAAGACTCAATTAATCTAAAGAAAGCAGAAAAAGAGAACAATGGGTAAAACGAAATATAACATCATAAACTCTCATTCTCATTTCCATTTTCTTATTGTAATTTTTTTCCACTGGAATTTAAGCTTTGTGGAGAGTTCTGAACATTTAACACATTCTTTTTTGCCTGGCGTATAAAGGATTAGGAGTAGGTGGGGTTGATGCAAATTTCTACATGAACCACAATTTTACTATTTATGGCTTCTTAAAAATCATTTTTTGACCTTGGTGTAATGGAGCAGTGAAGCAAAAATCCCTGTCTTGATTATATTTCAAGTCTTCTTATTCACCAGCTACTTTTTTTCTACCACTCCAGGCAAAGGGCCCCTTTGACTTTGGGCTACATTTCCAGGTCTCATTACTATCATTTCTTTTCTTTCCTATGCCGTTCTTCAGGCCTGTCACATCTTTCTCTAGCTGCTGTCCTGGAGTAGACGTAAATCAAAGTAGGACCAGATGAAGGGAAGCGAATCAGAGGCATATAGTGTGTCTATTGTCAATCCTTTAACCTGTCATATCTGCTGCTATTTCCCAGAACCTATAGCACCTACAGAAATGTTTACCACTGATTAAGTAATTTCAAATGAATGAATGAATGAATGAATGAAGAAATAAATGAATATGAGATAACGTAGCTTATATATTACCAAAGTTGCAGTTCCTTTTTCAGATCCTGTGAGTTTAGGGATTCTTACTCTAATTCTCTCTTTGGCAGAAAGAAAGAAACGTGATTTGAGGGTTTAACTCTTAAAATTCCATAGAGTTACCATGTGATCTTGGATTGGTTATTTCACTTTCTTGAATCCCAGTTTCCTCTTTGATAAATAGAGACCACAATAATTGTCTCAAAGAGTGATCAGAAGGGTTGAAGATCATTTCTTAAATGCCAATGCAAATGTAGATTTTAAAAAAAACATTAAAAAAACTAACAAAAAAAACAAGTACAACAGCAAACATGTTTATTTTACAAATGTTTCTTTTTATTTCTGTCTTTTTCTGGTCCATAATAAATTGAGAAAGAAGAATTCTTTGCCCTAATTTCTCCTGAGTCACTAAAACAGAAATACATTAATCCCTAAGTGTTTTAAGTTTATGGCTCACGGCACACTTCAGTTTCCTTTAAAGTCTCAGCTTTCCACATAATTTCTAGTGGCTCTAGTAGTGCCCTGCCTTTCGCATTCTGACTCACCCTGATCTTAATTCACTTAGTTCTGGGGTTTTACCTCTTTGCTGACGCATTTAATCTCCCACAATTCCCCAAGTCCTCTTGCTTTCATCTGGATTCATCTTCTCTTTTTATACACTTACTTTGTATCATCATAGATTCATGAATATAGCTCTTTTCAGTTCTTTTGAATGAAAAACACACTCAATTATAAGCATAAATTTAGGAATTTAAGGTGATCAAAGGGTGAACAAAGGAAACTTTCCTATTGAAAAAAAAAAGAATAACGTCTTCTAAATTATTTGAAGATATGAAAATGAGAGCATTGATGTGAAGGAAGATAGAAATAGAGAGAGAGAGAGAATACAAGTAAGAAAACATGGTTAGAGCATATAGGAGAGAAAATGACTTAGGTATTTCAAGGGCAGTCACTGAAGGTGCAGGAAGAAAAGACACTGTTGGGAATGTGGCAACATAAATATGCCCACATGGCCTCTGTTTCTTTGCTGAATATCTGAATGAAGAACCCTTAACATTTAAGGTTGTGAATTGTGTCCAACAAGGAAAGACTCTGCCAAGCATGGATTGGGATACCCTGGTTGTGGTTGGAAAGACATGTAGAAGGTATAAACTTTTGAATAGTAGGAAAGCTAAAATAATTTGTGTTTGTGCTCAAGTAGACTTTAAATAATATGGAATTGATGCCTATTACAACATTAAAGCACTAATCTGGAAATGCGAATGGAACTTTTACTAACTTTTTCATAGAACATAAATAATGTTAAAAGCTTTTAACTCAAAGAAAAATTTCAATTCTCCTAAACCAATATCTGGAAAGCAGCTCCATTTTCTACTCTCCTTAAGGCATTGTTTCTCAAAATGCTGTCCACCACCTACTGCTGCACCCTGGGTGTTTTTTTTTTTTTTTTTAATTAAGCAGATGTCTAGGCTCATCCTAGGTCCTATAGAATCACTGCCCTTAGGCATAAGAAAAAAATTCCTAAATTAAGGCAGTAGTGCTTGATTTAATAACAGCATGATTTTTAAGATACCTCAAAGGCTTCCAACCAGCTGTTGAAACACTGATGCTGCGTTTTGTTTAAACTTCTTTAGTTTAATGATTGAGCAAAACATCATATTTTAGCTCTAATTATGATAGCAGGTGTGCACCAGATCCTCGGCTGGACTGACTGTCTGTTTTGAGTTCATAAAGGCAGATTGATCACGATTACAGTCAAAACTGCCAGCTGCTAGTCTCATGGGAGACTAGTTTGAAAACAGTGGCCAGTGTGAAGGGGATTCACGTGGGGAAGAGCTGCATATTTTTCTCATTGGTTTTCAAGATGACACTTCATAGACATAAGGTGGGGTTCAGATGTAGTTACACAAGCTTAGGGTAAAGATTCAGTCTCCTAATGAGACAAATAATGTTACTAGACACATTGGGTATGGGAGGATGACAGAAAGTTGCAGATTGAGTATTTCTTTTATAATTCTTTCCTCTTAGGCTAACTAGAGTAATCTTACTTTACAGATATGGAAGAAGAGAAAAATCTCCACCATTCCTTGTCTAATTCTCTCTGAGAAACAGTCCCAGATCGAACAAGCCTTATTCATGCAACATGGTTTCAGTTGTGCAACAAATATTAATTGCACACCTGTGCTCTAGTCACTTGGGGAACAGTGATGAACAAGACATAAAATCTTGCTAATCTACTGTAGTTGACATTTAGTGGAGACAGACCATACTTAGTTTTTTCACCTTTGTAGTTTGATCATAAAACAATGTACTAAGATTAATGCTTCCTTTATTCGGGACATAAAACTCTATTAATTATTAGTTGATTTTATTCAAAACCATATCAGACTTCTGGTTCCTATTGATCTTACAGCAAACCAGAACTTCTGAAAACTTGTTCAGATATCAGAGAGGCATTGATGGTAAGATATACCAGGATAAGGGAGGCTCATAGAGACTGTGAACTAGACTCTCTCACTACGGGCAATAAAAATACTGAGGGGATTGACCAAGAAATACATGCTGAAGGAGAGTATAGTCTACTCTGAATCAAATGGATTACAAAGTGTCTTTGTAATTGGATCGTTGGATTCCAAGTAACAGAATCCACTCAATCAGATTTAGATTAAAAGTGAATTTATTAGAAAGATGAAATTAAGTCTCACAGAGCAAAAGGTACAGACACGAAAGTTTCATTAGGTACTGAATTTTGGAACTAGTGAGGCAGGAGGCATGGTCTCTGGTTTCTGCTTTGTGAGTGTGTGTTTTTGTGTGTGCATCTCTTCTCTCTGCTTTTGCATATTATTTACTTCACTGAATAGAAAATATGTCTCCAGCTTTACCACTTTACCTAGACTTTAAATTCAAATACCTGAAAGAGATTACCTAGTAACTCCAATCCCAGGACAGAAATCAGCTCAGTGTACACCCGGATCTCTCCCCTAGTCCAATCTATAAACATGGTTATAGATTCCACAGTCCACCTTCTTCCTGCACCAATCATACCGGGCAATTTCGGGCCTTCCCATCTGGCTGTTGTATGCTTTTACTCAGTAGCTAAATTTTGCTAGAGAAAATCCTACAACTGTGAAAAATGTTTTCTCAAACTTGACCAGAAACCTCAGGATCTTTCTCTCCTAGGCTCCTTTCCCACACTGGAGATTTCAAATCTTTTGTCTCCATGAACAAGCCACCTTACCTCTTCACCTTCATTTGGAAATGGTGGTCTGGACTCATACTTCATTAAGAAAACAAATCATCAGCTGTGAGCTGCTACCTACTTCTCCATGTCCCCCATGATTAACAACAGCAATCACAACGACAGCTGCAGTACCTATACCTCTCATTTCCTTCTTTTCATCTGTTACAAGGGAAAAGATAACCTACCAAAACTCAATTATTCCATTGGTGCTCATGCTCAAGGTCCCATCTACTTTCACTCTTTAAAGGACCTTTTTTGCCTCAGTTATCTCCATTCTCCTGCACCATTACTTTTCCTCTATTAAACATACTCAGAAATATGCAAATATACTGAAATATTGAGAAGCATTACATGTACCGACTTTTAAACATTTTTGCTAAAATATTGGGGAAGAAAGCAAGATATATAAATTCTGAATATATGTTTAGGATAAACTCTTACGAATCCCACTGAGAAAACTAGATAACTTTAACTTTCACCTGAAGCAATAATTTATGCATTTCAATTTCATCTAATTATACTTCATTGTAGCATGATTATGCTTCCAAAGAATCTCTTTCAGAGTATATTAAAAGAAACAGTAACAAGGGCCTTAAGCTGGGATTTTAGATATAAATAAACATTTGCTGAAGTCTTAAGTCAATAATACATTTTATATCTCTAAAATTACTAAAGATTTTTGAAACCAATTGACTTTAGTAAATTTAAATTAAGTTGATGCCAGAAAAAATTTAACTTCCTTAGAAAAACGGTACAATAACCAAAACTGACTTAATTGTCTCTTAAATATATTTGTGCTCTTCCAAAAAATGAAAAATAATTACCTCTTCTGAAGCTAATTTTGTCATATAACACATGATATAATAAGATAAGATGGGATATAATATCCCTTATTTCACAGGGTTGCTGTAAAAGTATAATTGGATAATCCAAATCTTCATATAATAAGCTTAAAAGAAATAATATATAATGTATTTAACACAGTTTCTGGCATATAGTAAGTATCCAAAATTGTTAATTTTGGTTCTTCTTCTCTTCATCATTTTACAAAACAAAAATGAAATTCCAGCTGTGGAAGCATCAAAAAACCAATGACAGTTATATTTCGTTGGAGATAAGGCTACAGCCATGAATAATTCACCTTTTCGTCAAGTGAACTCTTGCTTTCCTCTCAAGATTAAGCTGAGATACACTTTCTTAAGCCTGGGATAGGGAGCCTGCTTATATGTCTTGTCCCTTGATTTTAACACTTACTATTATTTTAACTATGGATGCAACAATCTGTCTTCCTTACTAGAATAAAAATCCTTTAAGGATAAGACATCATATTAACAGTGTTGTGGATTAAATCATATCCCTCATAAAGACATATTCAAGTTCTAAATCCTAGTTCTGTGGGTAAGAAGCTATTTGTAAATAGGACCATGCAAGATGTTATTATTAGTTAAGGTATGAACTCATTTGTTAATAGGCACATCAAATATCCATTTAGATGAGGCAAAATTCAATCTGAGTAGGCCTTATCCATTTAGCTAAAGTGTCTATAGTCAAAGGAAATTGGACATGAATGTAGAAGCCAGAGGTCAGTAGAAACCAGAGGAGCAGACACAAAGAGAGAGAGAGATCGTCATGTGACACAGAATTGCCAGGATTCTACAAACTCTAGAAAAAAGTAAGAGTCTTCTTGATTTTTGTTGTTGTGCTTCTACCTTCCAAATCCATGAGGCAATAAATTCCTGTTATATAAGCCAACTTGTTGTGTCATAACTGTCAATACCTCCCTGACAAATGAAGACAACCAGCTCCTAACCTAATGCCTCATTTTGAGTGGATCTTAAACAAATGCTTATAGATGGACTACCGTATCTTGTGTGTGAGCTACTGGGTTTTTCAGTAACTCGGTCACCTTTGATTTGGTTTGTCCCTGGTTGGGTAAACAGTTTGAGTAAGGGCTCTTTCAATTGCAACTGACAGACATCCAATGGGACTTGTTTAAACCAGACAGAGCAAGGTATTGCTTTATACCCCACTCTTGTAAGGAGGCAAGGGTGAACTGAACTTTTGGAAAACTTTGAATAATGGATGGGTTGTTAGGATCTTCGCACTCTTTCTTTCTCTTGTTACTATTTCTTTTCACTTAAGCTTCATTCTTTTTCTCCTGAAGATGGGTTTCTCCATGCAGTAGGAGACCTGGTTTTAGAAAATTCTGTACTCCATACTCCATTTGGAACTCCAAAGGAAAGAGCTTCTTTTTCCTAGTTTCAGTTGAAATAGTTCTTGGGAGAAAGTCATATTGACCCAGTCTACTTCTTGGTTCAGTCACTGAAATTAGGGAAGTGAAACTGTATCAGTTAGCTTTTGCCACAAAAATAACAACTCCAAAACACAGTAGATAAATGACAGCCATTTATTTAGCTCATAGTTCTTCAGATTGGAATTTTGTATTGGATTAGTTCGGTGGATCTTCTGGTCTTGACTGGGCTCAGTTGCGCAGTTAAGATCAGCCGTCAGGTCATCTGGAAGTTGGCTGGACTAGAATGGCCTCAACATGAATATTCTTTTGCAGGCTCTATTGAGCTTATCATATTGTGGATGCACACGGTTCCAAAAGAAAAAGAGAGAGGAATACTATGCAAGGACTTGAGGTTTAGAGTTGGATCTGGTATTTCATGACTTCAATTATATTTTATTGGTCAAAGGAATTCATAAGGCCATCTCGAATTGAAGTGGAAAAGAAAGACACACGACCTTTTAAAGGTAGGAGTTTAATAGTAGATTTTACAAATGCAGACAGTACAGGTAAAAGTGAAGGACTGTGGCCTACCATGCGGTCTACCACAGAGGAACTATGCCACAGCTTGGATAAGCTATCACTCATATCTACAGGGGTAAACGTAAAATATTAGAAGAAACATTGCAGCATGTACATGATCTGTGGTATAACTGTTTTGAGCTTCTGCCATCTATTATGTTTTACCCATTGTTCAATAAACACAACTTTTACTTTCTTGCCTTAGTATTGGTACTTGCTTCATTGCCTGTTTCTGATGTTCCCAAGCCCCTGCCACCTCTCTGTATATCTGGTACCTTCCTAGTCTTTAAATCTAGTTGATTGTTGCCAGCGGAAAACCTATCATATCTGGAAAGCTTTCTATAAATATTTCAGATGATGGTGTATTAGTCTGCCAAAAGGGGTGCTGATGCAAAGTAACAGAAATCTGTTGGCTTTTATACAGGGTATTTATTTAGGGTAAAATTTTAAAGTTACAAGGCCCTAAAGAGTCTAACTTAAGGTTGCTTTCTCAGCAAAGTCAGTTGCCATGTGTTGAAGCAAGATGGTCACTGATCTCTGCCTGATCTCTCCTTCCTGGGCTTCTGCTTCCTCTTCCTCTTGAGGCTCCGTGCTCCCAGCTTCTTCCCAGTCTCAGCTGTAGGCTGGCATAGGGCTTGTTTCTCAGGGCTTCCTCTTTCTCTTGGCATAGGGCTCATACTTTCTGGACTTTCTATATCAGCTGCAAACTATCAGGTGAATGGCTCATCTCTTCCCCTGGCTCCAGCATAAAAAATGACGGAGCTCTCTTTCTTCCCATGTGTCTTCTTGAGTGAGTGTTGTTTATATCAGCCCACCAAGGAGGTGGGGACTCAACCTGAGTTATGCCTTACTGATGTAACCCAATCAGAAGCCCCAAATTGATTTTATCAAGCAAACTTAATCAGAGGCCCCCAACTGAATCCAATTTAATCAAAAGGGTTTCACACCCAGAAGAATAGATTAGTTTACAAACATTAATCTTTCTCTTCTTGGGATTCATAAAATAATCTCAAACTGCCACAGATGGTAATGTTTTTTTCTCTTCTTAGGACTTACAGCAGTGGTTCTCAATATTGGCTGCACAGAAATATTTACAAAGTCTCAGTGCCCAAGCCACACCCCAGACTGACCAAATCAGATTCTCTTGGTGAGGCATCCTACAATAGGTAGTTTTGAAGAATTCTAATGTAAAGCCAAGATTGAGAAATACTGTTCTAGAATTATTTATTATTAGCTTACTCATTTGTTCGTTACCAAATTAGGGTCACAGAACTTTATTTTCATCTATATTGCAGCTCCTTGAGGGCAGGGACCTAGTATGATAGTTATCACCTAGTTGGTATTCAACATAGAGGTGCTTATAAAGTGAACTAGAGTTAAGGTCTAATCATTATATTCAAAATAACCATATAAATATTTTAATCAAACATATTTTAAAAATCCAAAAACTCTCATACTTAGAAAATCAGCACATATGTTACTTTTCAGAAGTATTTGTAAACTCAACAAAATTTTGAATATTAAACTGATTTATATTTGTTGATATGTTAATTTGCAAACATATTTTTGTTTCACATGAATACACTTGGTTTTGTCTTCCCAACTACCTGCTATTACCTTACAGAAAGTATTTTATTTTATTTCTTTTATATTCCTCTTTATTCATTTCCTTGGCATAGAACAGTGTTAGTTGTTTGATGAATTTTTGGTATATTTTAAAATCACCTTTAATGACCAAAATACAAATAACTACAACATTATATTAAAAAACAAACAACCAAATGTACAAAAAACAAAAGAAACAATATCTCCATTGAATTAAAATTTTATTGTTGCAATGGCAGAGTAGGTGAGTTAGAAAATATGTTATATTTGCCTTCAGACACTAAAAAATACTCAGTTGAGCTTCAAATCAATTTTAAAGTACAAAAGTACCTGAAAAACAGCAACAGATGAAGAAATGATGACTTGAATTTTGAAGTCATTTCACGCGTTTATACCATGCTAAAATATTTCAGAATTGTTCTTACTAAACTTTCTCGTACTGCTCCCACATACAGACGAGAAAAAAGAAATCACTATAGAATCGAAGTACATTCACACTCATATGTGCAATCTGAACCCCTTTAGAAGAACAAGAACAATAAACATTTCCTTTATTTCTTTAGAATATATCTGCTTACAGAAAAAAGATCTTGTTCCTGTTCCTTCAGGTATTCATATCCTCCTTAGTTAAATGGTAAATAGTGGGCAAGAGAATAAAGAAGAGGGACAAATATGAGATCCATTGATATGGCAGTGGTTGGAGACTGTGTACCTATTTATACATATTTAGCTTACATTTTCACAAGACATTAATTATCACTCAGAAAACACTGCACTGTTTCCACCTCCCTCAAAGTGAAAAACAAACAAACAACAAATGTTGGGCATATTTAACAAAAGGGAAACGTAGCACTGATCCCCTCAAAAAAGAAATCACTAAGGCCTTGAAGTCTTGAAATATAACGAAATGTGATTCAAGCCCATCAGATTTCTTAATTGATATATTTCTCCCAGGTGGAAGAACTGAAAACGTGTAAAAGAGTGGAAAACTTCATGGTGAGAAATGAAGAAAGTCACCTAGACTCAGAAAGAAAGAGTTGGACAAAATGACACAGTATATTTACAATAGATATTTAATCTGCAGCTTCCACATCTCCTTTGATTTTCCCATTATGCTTGATTTATTAGTGGCCAAAAGAAAAAGAATAGACTTAGGGGGAGTGATGGGGAGCCATGTGTGACATGGAAAAATCAACAAAATTTATCGGTGTGCTTTCTAGAATACTCTATAGGTGTGGGATACACATTTACATTGCATAACATCCTGACAGAGCATGACAGTTAGTAGTCAGGTTATTTTTATTTCTTTGGTTTCCTTTTGTTCTGGTGGTATTTTCTTTCACAATGCAAAAGCACCTGGGAGACTAAAAGAGCTAGGTAACTTACATTAAATTTTTAGAGACATTGATATATTTTTCCCTGGTAGAAGAACTGAAAGGGTGTAAAAAGAGTGGGGAAAAAAGTTAGCTGGAGCATGCAAAGATGAACTTACTTTTATCATATCTACACTAAAATATAAATTGTGGATTTTGCCTGAGCAAGACAGACAGCAACAGGTCCCCAAAGTACTTAAAAATTGATTCCAGTATAACAGTTTACAAAAAGTTTTGGAGAATAAGCATTGGGACAATTTAGGCTTTCATGCCAAGTCCAACGCCAAAAATTCATGTCTATGAGTTTTAAGTTAAACTGCTAACCTATATATGCTCCTTATTTAAGATAAAAATTGGCAAATTTTTATCTTAAAAATTTTTTAAGATAATAGTAACACATTGGTCACAATGTGTTACTATTGGCATCTGAAGTGAATGACCTTTCTTAAAACAGCATTTCTTTTTCCCTATTACATCACCAGTAAAATAGGCTAACTAAATTTAATTGTTAAAAATAAAAGTAAATTTTCCCTCTCTGCCCTAACAGACATCCATTTTTCCCCAAAATGTGCATAACTTTTATATATATTTCATCAATAAACAGTGCATGAAGTGAACAGGTATAGACTTCTATTGATGGAACAAGCATCTGCTTAAATAGATGCAATTGATTTGAAAACTCTGGAAATTTCAATTTTCAAACTTCACTATTCTTTGATTATTTGAGTCTTGTATTTTCATCTCCTGTCTACATATCTTTAGCAAAATGTTCACCACGGTAACATCGAAATACTCTGATATGAATTGTTTTCTTTCCTATTTTTTTTTTTTGGTGAATCATGAAATAATAGTGAGTATAAATTTCAGCTTCTGCTGGAATTAAAGCTTTAAGAACTGAGTCAAGATGATCTCCTGTAGAGTCATTCAGCCCAAAAGATGTTATGATTCTGTAATTGTAGTAGGCGAGTATAAAATATGAGCTCTAAAAATTGTCATGCATCTCCTCCATAAGATCTTGCTGTCCAGCAATGAACCTGAATTGAAAGAGCATGGAAGAAAGACCAAATTCCTGTTACATGCCAAAGGAGTTGGACTACACTTTGACACCTTTGAAGTTTCAGTGACACAGTTCTCATCTCTTTGTGCATCACAACCGAGACTAGACTCTTTAATTGGGTCTGTCCTCCAAACACAGAGGAAAGTACTAGGAATGTGATGTCTTTCAGAAACTTTCCCTTTCTAAATAAGCCATATAAAATATGAGGTTCTTGCATGTGTGTGTATGCATGTTTTAATCTTCATCAACTTTACTAATGTGTTGCTTACTGCACCCTATTGCAGCTTCTTATTTTCAAAAGGCTTGATTATAACAATGTTTACCTTCAAGTATGACATATACAGGATCCTTACTGGATCTTGACCTCTCATACATCTGTTTTCAGCATCATTTTCTCCTAATCCTCTCATCCTTCCATCTTATGGAGAGGCTGGCTGGGGCCAGGGTGCCAGTGGAGAGATATTGTCTTCCTTTTACAGGACAGACATAAGAAAGCAGCCCCATCAGTGAGGGAATGCACAGATTAAATGACACCAAGAAGACCAGATGTATGGCATCAGCTTTTTGCAGTGTCACTAGGAAACATCAACTACCAAATACCTGGAGATGCTGGACCTCGAGGAATGTTGCAGTGGGAATTCTGAAGTTCTCTGAGAAGTGGACATTACTTGCATAGCTCCTTTCTTAGGAGGGATGGGAGTAAGGAATCAGTCCCACCTAGTTTATTGTCTGGACAGTCCAGCATGACTTAGATAATTCTGTTTTAGTGAATAAATGCTTAATTGGTGTAGAGGTTTTGTTTGGGGAGATGGAAATATTTTGGTAATGAATGGTGGTGATGGTAGCACAACATTGTGAATGCAATTAACACCACTTGACTTGTATATCTGGAAGTTGTTAATATGGGCTATTTTAGGTCCTATATATGTTATGAGAGTTAAAATTTTAAAAACCCATAGAACTGCAAAACACAAAGAGTGAGTCTTAACGTAAACTATGGACTATGGTTAATAGTGTAATTACACTAATATTTTTTCCATCAATTGTGAAAAGATACCACACTAATGCAACATGTTAATAGGGAAAATTGAGTATGAGGATGGACAGTAAATGGAAATTTTGTAGTTTCTGCATGATTTTTCCGTAAACCTACAACTGCTCTAACTAAAAAAATGGAAAAAGCAAAAAGAAAATTTTGCTCATTGTACCAAAAATGCTTGATGTGGGCTAGGAATTGGGATAAACTTTTGGAAAGTTTATTCCATTTAATCCTCACAACCACCTGATGAATCAAAAGCTCTCCCAATCTCCATTTTCTTGTTATGGAAACTGAGAAGCAACAAGATTATATAAACTCTGCTGTAGTCACAGAGGTTGTGAGTGGTGGCCACACATTTTATAGCCAGGCTTTCTAAGCACTGCAGATATACAGATATGGCAGATGAATAGAAGTACATTTACAAAATATTGACCAGGTTTATTTATTTTTTCAATGTCAATATCTTATTGTTAGCACTGAAAAATGTTACAAAAACAATAGACATCTTGGATTGATGTGAGATTAAGGAGCATTGTGGGCTTATGGCACCAAAATTCATGTGAAACAAGGAACTACTAACACCTAACACTTAATTTTCTCCTCCTTGTTTCAAATTAACAAGTGCCAGGAGTCAAGCTAAGGAGAGGCAGTGGGACCAAGAGTAAGTCTAGAGATGATCCAGAACATAATTATTAAATAAGTGGTCTGACAGTAGTTCCAGGTTCTTCATGCTTACTTGTCCCTGCCTCCCTCCATCTTCCTGACTAACTAGGATCCCTTGTAATGATGTTGTTGACTTTTCATCCTCAGAAAAAACCCTCACACCTGGAAGTTCCCTTAAAATTTATCTCCCTAGGACTTCACTAGCCCTAGGGTTTCTCAAACATCAATGCACAGATGAATCACTTTGTTAACAAGACAGGTATAATGTAGGGCTCAGGATTCTGCATTTCTTACAAGCTCCCAGATAATGGTTGGGATGGATCCCACTTTCAGTAGCAAGTACTGCAGGGCACCTAGCTATTTATTTGGACTCCTTTTGGCTACTGTTTAATAATCACGTTCTTAAAGAAGCCCTCCTTTGTCATGCCTATTAAAAGAGCAAACCTTCCCTTCCCTTCTCTCTTCCCTGCATTGTTTTCCTCCAAAGAACTTTTCACTATTGGAGCTGTTACGTATTTTTTCTTATTCTTTTATTAATTGTTTATTTCTTCAAAGAAAGTAAGCTGACGGATGGTACTCATTTGTGTCCTTCTTGTTCACAGCCCTATCCCCAGTGTCTAGAACATTTCTTTGCACACTGTGGGTGCTCAATGAATGAATCTAATGAATTAATAGACTCCTCTAAATTATAAGTAGAATTAATGTCTTAGTTTAATTGAGGTAACCTATATAACAAGAAACTTGATATACAATGAAACAATAACAAGAATTTCAAGCTTCATAGGGAAAATATTATTGATTAAAGGACCAATAGACATCATCCAGACGTTACCAATCAGGTAACTACTCTGGCTGCTCAAAGAACCACTTATAATGGTGGTCTGCATGATTTATTTATTTATTTATTTATTTATTTATTTATTTATATTTACTTATGCAAGTTAAGGCTCATAATCCTAAATATGTTTTAGTAATGTAATCAACATGGTGATGTAAGATATCCCCTGAAAAAAACTCCCCATAGATTCAGTGATAAAAGGACAAATTCCACTTACTTAGAATGCTGGAGATATTTGAGACTGGAGAAGGACTCCACAGATGTTGAACTGAATAAAAAGGAAAATATAAGGTAGGAAAATTTCCAGACTATCAGGCTGTTCACCTCATCCACACTCAATCCAGTGCAGCTTGGGAGACCCTCAGAGGCAGTGGCCCAGCCCACCAGAGGCACAGACTATAGAGACAATCATAGTAGTGAGTGGGACCTGACCCATGCATATCCAGGTACAGGGACTCAAGTCTGTGGAGAACCAGGGAGGAACACAAGCTGATGAGGAGTACTGCATACAAAAGGGCACCCATAGGGTGGGAGGGAAAGAGAGAGAACACAGTAGAACCATAGCTGGTAAGTGCAGAGCTCATTCAATCCAGTTTCTGTTGGATGTGCAACCTAAACAAAATGGACTTTTCTGGATTGACCCACCTATGTGGATGGACCCAATCTGGCCCCCTGAAGGGTAAGAAAATGGAGGCAGAAAAAACTCACAGAGAAAAAAATAACTGGCAGTGGGTGTTAAACTGAACTGCAGTAAATGGCAGGGTTCCAAAAGTGTAAGGAAAATGGGGTACTGAGTGAGGGAGAGAATTTAAACAAATCATAGTAGCTGGGGAGAAAAGTCTCCATAAAAACAAACAGAATAGATTCAGATTCCTGGAGAAGGAAGAGAAGAAAGGAAGCTTTCTCCTGACAGTGAGAATATACACCAAAAGTGTAATCTCAAAAATTGCATCTCATATCTAGGGGAATAGTCAGATGAAGAAGATCTGAGAAAATATTATCAGTTAAACATGGAATATTCTAAAGGTCTAGAAGAAGTTGGACAAAGTGTCAAAGAAGAACCTTAACACAAATCCAATCAACTATAAAACCCTATAGAACAAGGAGAAACTGACCTTCAGAGTTAACTCATCAAGAATATCACATGCTTAGATATCAACAAAAAATTACAAGCCATACTAAGAAACAGGAAGATATGGATCAGTAAAGGGAACAAATGATAACTTCAGAGGAAACACAGAATTTGGGACAACTAATCAAAGACATTCAAACAAATCTCCTAAATTAATTCAAGGAGTTGAAGGAAAACATTCATAAAGAGATAAAGGATATTAAGATGACAACGTATGACTATAAAGAAGAATTTGACAGTATAAAAAACATAAAAGAAATTATGGAGAAGAAAGAAACAATAGGAGAGATTAAAAATAAACTAGAGGCATACAACAGCAGATTTGAACAGGCAGAAGAAAGAATCAGTGAATTAGAAGACAGGGTAATCAAAATATACAGTTAGAGAATCAGATAGAGAAAAGAATAGACAAAAGTGAGCAGTGTCTCAGGGATTTCAGTGACAGCACTAAGCACACAAACATACATACCATGAGTGTTCCTGAAGGAGAAGAGAAGGGAAAAGTGGCAGAAAGAATGTTTCAGGAAATGATGGCTAGAAATTTCCCAACTCTTATGAAAGATATAAATCTACATGTTCAAAAACACAACATACTTTAAACAGAATAATTTCTAATAGACCTACTTCAAGACACATACTAATCATAATGACAAAGGACAAAAATAAAGAGAATTCTGAAAGCAGTAATACAAAAGCAATTCATCTCATACAGAGGATCCTCAATAAGACTACATGCCAATTTATCATCAGAAACCATGGAGACAAGAAGGCAGTGGTATGATATATTTAAGGTACTGAAAGAGAAAAGCTGCTAGCCAAAAATCCTTTATATGGCAAAAATGCTCTTCGAAAATGAGGGGGAGTTTAAAATATTCATGGATAAACAGAAACAGAGAGTTTGTCAACAAAAAACCTGCTTTCCAAGAATTACTAAAAGGAGTTTTGCAGGTTGAAAGGAAAATACAGGGGAGAGTGGCTTGGAGTAGTATGAAGAAATGAAGATTATCAGTAACAGTAACTAAAAGAGTAGACACAAACCCAATAATACTGTATCCTCAATGAACAACTCTACTCTTTAATTCCTTTAAGATTCGAATACAAATTGAACAAGAAAAAGGCATATTTTCTGATAATGGGCATGCAAAATACAAAGTGGTAAAGTGGAGTAACAACAACAAAAAAACAACAAAAACAGAAAAAGGGAGAACAGAAGAATTTGGAGCAGAAAATGTGTATTCTGTGGAAGCTAAGTTGGTATCTTTTCAAATTAGTAAGTTACAGATGTAGGTGGTATAATATAAACCCCAGGGTATCCACAAAGAAAGTAAAAAATATACAGAAAAAGAAATGATAAAGGGATCAGTCAGAAGTATCACAAAAGGTCAACTATACAGAGAAGGAGGTTGCAATAAAGGAAAAGAGAGACCCCCCCAAAATTTGACATCCAAAAAAAAAAAAGAGAGAGAGAAAATGGCTAAAGTACTGCCTTTACAATAACATTGAATATTAATGAATTAAAATCCCCAGTCAAAAGACACATGTTGGCAAAAATGGTTAAAAAAGCATGCTCCCACCTTATGTTGCTTGTGAGAGACTCACCTTAGACCCAAAGTCACAAAAAAGTTGAAAGTGAAAGATTGGAAGAAGATATCCCATGTAAATATTAACTGAAAAAAGATCAAGGGAAGTTATGCTAATATTGGACAAAATAGACTTTAAGTTAAGAGCTGTCATAAGAGACAAAAACGACACTATATATTAATAAAAGGGGCAATCCACAAAGAAGAAAGAGCAATCACGTAACCACATTGTCCCAAAATACATGAGGCAAACATTGGCAAAACTGAAGGGAAAAATAGACATCTCTAAACTAATAGTTTGCAACACCACTCTCATTAATAGATAGCACATCTAGACAGAAGATCAATAAGGAAACTAAGCACTTGAATAATGTAATAAATAAAGTAGACTTAACAGACATATAATAGAACATTGCAACCCCAAACAGCAGGATATATATTCTTCTCAAGTGTACATGGATCATTTTCCAGGAAAGACCACATGTTGGGTCACATAAGAAGTCTCAACAAATTAAAAAAGATTGAAATTATACAAAGTGTCTTTTCTGACCATAATGGAATGAAGCTAGAAATCAATAACAGGCAGAGAACTGGAAAATTCACAAATATGTGGAAGTAAAATAACATTCTCTTAAACAATAAGTTTGTCAAAGAAGAAATTGCAAGGGAAATCAATAAATATGTTGGGATGAATGAAAATGAGAACACAACATACCAAAACTTATGAGATGCAGTGTAGGCAGTGCTGAGAGGGAATTTTATAATGCTAAATGGCTACATTAAAATAGAAGAAAGTGTGAAAATCAAAGACCTAACTGCACACCTGTAGGAAATAGAAAAAGAATAGCAAACTAACCCCCTAAAAGAAGGAAAGAAATAATAAGATTATTATTATTATTACCCAACAGTTTATTTTGCAGAAATGGTAAAGCCAATTATCAAATTTATTTCAAAGGGAAAGGGCCCCAAATAACCAAAAACATTTTGAAAAAGAAGAACAAAGTTGGAGGATTCACACACTTCCTGACTTTAAAGCTTATTACAAAGATACAGTGGTCAAAACAGCATGGTGTTGGCACAAGGATAGATATATTGACCAATGGGATCAAATTGAGAACTCAGAAATGGACTTTCACATCTTTGGCCAATTGATTTTTGACAAGGGAGCCAAGTCCACTCAATTGGGAAAGAATCATCTCCTCAACAAGTGGTGCTGGGAGAATTGGATATCCACAAGCAAAAGAATGAAATAGGACTCATATCTCACACCATATATAAATATTAACTCAAAATTGATTAAAGATCTAAATATAAGAACCAGGACTATAAAACTCCTAGAAGACAATATAGGGAAGTATCTTCAGGATGTTGTGTTAGACAATGACTTTATACCCAAAGCACAAGCAACAAAATTTAAAATAGGTAAATGGAACCTATTCAAAATTAAAGACTTTATGAATCAAAAACGTTTGTCATAAAAATGAAAAGAAAATCTACTCAATGGGAGAAAATATTTGGAAACCACATATACAATAAGAGTTTAATATCAAGAATATATAAAATAAACCCTAAAACTAACAATTAAAAGACAAACAACTCAAGTAAAAATGGGCAAAAGACTTGAATAGTCATTTCTCGCAAAGGATATACAAATGGCCAAAAAGCACATGAACATGTGCTCAACATCATTAGCTATTAGGGAAACACAAATCAAAACCAAAATGAGATATCATTTCACACCCACTAGAATGGCTACTATTAGTGAAAAAGAAAACTACAAGTGCTGGTGAAGATGTGGATAAATAGGAACAATCATTCATTATTTGTGGGAATGTAAAATGGTGCAGCCAGTATGGAAGACAGTTTGGCCATTCCTCAGAAAGCTAGGTATAGAACAACCACATGACCAGGCAATCCCACTGCTTGTATATATCCAAAGAATTGAAAGCAGGGATTTGAACAGATATTTGCACTCTGATGTTCATAGTGGCTATTCACAATTCCCAAAAGATGGCAGCAACCCAAGGGTCCATCAGCCGATGAATGGATAAACAAAACATAGTGTATACATAAAATGGAATATTATTCTGCCATAAAAAGGAATGAAGTCCTGATGCATGAGAAACATCGATGAACCTCAAGGACATTATGCTGAGTGAAATAAGCTAAACACAAAGGACAAATATTATATGATCTCACTGATATGCTCTAATTATAATAAGCAAACTCAGACTAGAATATAAGTTATCAGGGGATATATTGAGCTTAGAAAATAGGGTGTTGTTGCTTAATTTTTACAAAATTTCTATTTAGGTTGATTGTAAAGGTTTGGAAATGAATGGTGGTGAAGGTAGCACATTACTGTGACTATAATTAATATCGCTGAATTATATAGGTGAATGTGGTTAAAAGAGAAAATTTTAGGTCATTTATGTTACTAGAATAAAAACTGAAAGATAAAACTTAAGACTTTATAATACCATGAACCGTATTGTAGATGATGGACTATAGTTAATAGTACAGGAACACAAATGTTCTTTCACGAATTATAACAAATGTAGGGCACTGATACAAGTTTTTAATAATAGGGTGGTATATGCAAAAAAATATAACTAATGTAAACTATGGATGATAGCTAAGAGTACTATTTTAATAATCTTTCATCAATTGTAACAAAGGTAACTACTATTAAAAAAATAGTAAAATTACAGAAAAGTGCTATCATCAATTTTGACAAATGTTCCACACCAATGCAAGGTGTTGGTGGTGGGGTGGTATATGGGAATCCTGTATTTTATGTGCAATTGTTCTGTAAACCCACTACTTCTTTAATAAAAAAATTAAAAATATATTTTAATAACTGTAATCTGCATTTCAAATTTTATAAATCCGATGATTCACAAAATCCCTTTAGGAAATAGAATCCAAATTGCTATTTTCAAATTAATTTAATATTTTGTTCTTACTTGTTGCTGCTTCTTTTCTTTATGGCTTCTATTCTTCCTACCTCTAATTACTTACTCACTATAAAATGTACTATCGCATAAAAATTAGATTTTCTGTTCAGAAGCCATGACATTATATAACCAGTGCTGCACAAATCCCAGTATACATCAGCGCTTAGGACAGTGGTTCTCAACTCTGGCACGTCTCCCTTTTTTATAACTAGTATTTTATAATGACCCCATTACTCTCAGAAATTTTAAAAAAGTATAAATATAGTGTCCTTTATGTATTATGAAAGAGCTAATCAAAAGATACTTGTAAAATAAAAATTCTGAGGTATAAGTAGTAACAAGCAATTATATCAGAAATTTTAGGAAAAAAACTCATTTTTCCCACAAACACTCACATTCCCTAAGGAATGATACCCACTGGATTGGAATTCTTTACATAAAGAATGTGAAAAATCTCAGAATAAGAAAAACTGATAAAGTTCTAGATAGTCCTTTTTTCTTGTTAGAAGTTTTGTGTCTGGGAAAAGAAGTTTGCCATTACAAATATATGAGATGTGTATGTTTGACAACATGCAGTGTTTTGTGAGTGTATATAGTATTAGTTAATTTCTTATGTTTATGTTCTCAAACACCTTGATAACATTCCACTCTCACGTGTGCTCTCCTATGAGCAGAAACTCTTCATGCATCCAGTATAGCTAGAGTTTTCCCTCTGCTGAGCCATTCCTTGTCCACTCACAGGCTTGCTTCTTTCTAGGCTGAAAAGCTGATTTTTGGTTGTGTTTCGCTTCCAAAGAGGCCATCTTTTTCAGGCCTTTCACCATTCAATCCACACCCCGTCCAAAATAGTCACATTCTTCTTGAAGTAAAGTCCCCGGGAATATTGATGCTATTATTAACATCTCACAGGAAAGAGAAGTGAGACTAGTTCTGAAAAGGTAGGTATAAAATTTTCCTTGCTGTTTTTCAAAAATGTTTCCCCTTTCCTAATACATGCTCTTTTCTAATATGTTGAAACTGATTTCTTATAACCTGCTATTTCCCCCTTCACCCTCACATTTCTATTACCATTGTGAACTAACCAGTTCTGCCTTATTTTAGTCCCGTTTTAAAATTTCTTATTTATAAAGACTGCATGACTTCCTGCTTTCTGAAAGCACACATTTTTTTGCTGCATTATAAACAACAGCACAAGATTGCTTTGAGGAGACTTATAGCAAAACAGGGATTATTAAATACATTGTTAAGAAAGACCCATAAGAAGTACCTTGAAAATGGATGAAGGAATCTATGAGAACATATCAGAAGGAAATAGAAGGAAAATATCAGAGGTAGTAAGTGATGGCAAAAGTCAGCTTCTCTGAAAGAAGTCAAACTCTGTATCACTTATTCTGTAAGTAAAATCTTCATAGCTGCTACAGTGTCGTTTCCTTTTGTTCTTCAGAATGAATACTGTGACGCCTTATGATCAAAATGAATATTTAAATATTTTTTCTTATATATGTATATCACATATATATATATTGGATCTTCCTCAGTGCCATATCCCCTCTTTTCAAGCAGTGTACTTGAATTGCTTTTCAAATATATATTATCAGCATTTTGAAGCGTGCTTACTTGTGAGTCCAAGGAACCCCAGCCTGTGGATCCTAAAACAATTCCTTGGTAAAGTGGGGCAGGTGGGAGAGGCATGAAGGATTAGTTTAAATTTAAGAACTGAGGTATGATGGGACCCTGTTTTTGTTGGTGGTCAACTCCTTTAACTTCTTCCTGCTTTCAGATCTAAAATAAATGAGTAAAGGTATCTTTCAAAATTTCCAAAACTGTGGTCTCCTTAGACAACATAAGCCTTCAAGGTTGGCAAATACTTCCTAATTTGGGGGTGGGAGAAGTGAGGGACATAGTAACTTTAAGAGTGTTATCACTTCTGCTTTATAAGAAACTTTGCTGCTCTTTGCCATAGAAGAAACACCTTTTAAGATGCTGTGCTGATACAATAAGCAGGAATTGTTTTAGACGGATTATTACAGATAACTTAATTTTTTTTTCTTTTGTTTTTGTTTCTTTTTTATTTTTCTTAATACTTAAAATTTTGAAGATATAAACTAATTCTTTAGGTAGATATAACAATTGAAGCCCTTTGAAAATGTGTGCAGAGAAGTTTAACTTTTACTCTCACACAATGTACGTTATAACTCAATGGAAAAGTGGTATATCCCAAACCTAGCCACGGCCACAACGTTTTCTGAAATATACTTTATAGCCCTTCAGAGAAGTAAATCATATTCTTGATAATATGCTTGAGTGATTTTTCTGACAGATTTTCAAGAAATTAAGATCTCTTCTGAAAAGATTTCCTTATTCAAATAACATTCAGATTTATGAAGAGGCTAGTAATCTTTAACCAGCTATTTAAAAAAAAAAATAATTGTTTAAGCTTTTTTCCTTACAAAATAATCACACCTATAAAGAAGCTTTAAATTGTTTTACTCAGATCTCCTGTGTCAAGTTTCACATAAAGTTTTGATATGTGTTTTTAATCTATTTATTTGAGAAATTGTTCTAACAAGGTAGCTGAAGCCCCAAACCTGCCAACATTCATAGCTTAGAGATGCAAATCAGAATATCATGATATAGATTTCTGCTTATTTGGTTCATGTGAAGGTTAATAATAAGCTAGCTTGAGAAAGACTAAACTTTCTTTGCAGGTTCCAATTAAAGACGTTATTAACTGAGAGTCAGCATTGCAATGTGCAGAAATTAAAAGCCTATGTCATTTATTAATAGAAATATAGAAAATCACCTGTAAATAATCATCCTTTATAAAAAAACTCTACAAAAGAATCCCAAATCAATGGATTTGTTCACTATTCTATGTGAATGAAAATAAGTTAGATATAAACTATGAAGTCTTCAGACTTTTAAAAGTAAATATCACAGATCTCTTTATCTTGAGAGTATTGCACCTGGGAAGGTACATATATTTAAAAGCTTTTGGAACTTTTCTAGGCCTTTAGAGACAATTTATGAGCCCCACACAAAACCAATCACATTATGCTTTTGACTGGAAATAGTAGAGCCAAAACAAATATGTTTTTAAGTGAATTTTGACTGACTCCAAAAATGGGATTTACTATTAGCCAGTGGAGGTAAAATACCGTCAAGGATACTCGCATCACTTGTAACTGGCCTTTAAAACTGTTCTGAATGGGGAGGTAGAACATATTTTGATTAATGCTATTGTCTTTGGGATATGTGTTTAGCGTTTTAAGCTTATTATTAAGAGAATAGCAATCACTTAGACGGTCCACACGTTTGTTTAAAAGCCAAAATAGCTAATATATATATATATACATTTGATCCTTAGTACAGAGATGTATGCTTTATAGTATATGTAAATGTAGTATATGCCAGACTTTTGTTAAATGCCATTTAATATTTCTCAAATGAGATAATACATTGTGTTAGAAATTAGAAAATCAAAATTTGAGCAATTCAGAACTGCACACTTTCAATTGATTCAATTCAATTCAATTCAGAACTGCACATTGTAGTATTTCAGGTCTATAATAGAGCTTAGAGAACAGATAAGCAAACAACTTTTATTTTTTAAATGAATAGAAACTAAGACCTTGGACAAATACATTCAAGAAAGAAATGACAATACAGTTGTCAAAGTTTTCGAAACTTTCAAACTTCTTTGAGTTATGTTAAATTCTTTCTTCTTCAAGGATAAGTCTTCCATATCTGAAGAATTTCCCTCATAAAATTAATAGGAAATAAGAGACATTTAAGAAAATCTCTTTGCCTCTATGAAATTGAATTTTCTCTGTGGAAAATTATGATCAATTTTGCTAAAACTATAAGTTTTCATAAAACTTCCTTACTTCCAAGAAAATGTCTGAATAATTCTGAATTACTTGTATTCAGTTAAATAAATCTAATGGAAGCATACAATAATTCTTACATTTTGAATAATAATTATTAATTAAGATTTGTAATTGAATAAATAAATCATATCCTCTGCTCATCTGTTATTATATAAAGAAAAACAATAAAAATAAAATTAAAAGATATTTCTGGAACTTTGGGAGCAGTCATTGATGATAGATTAGACATGAAATAGGTCCAAACAATATCCTTCTTTGTCATATGGTGCATAATAAAATTATTTCCTCACTCCTTTCCCTATTTCCAGGTTCTAGTCCTTACCTTCTAAAACCTTCCCTTCTTCTATATTCCTATTCTTAAGCAAGCCAACTAATCTCCCAGCTTCTCACTCCCAGTACCCTGTTTGGCAAATCTAAGTCTTTCCTTAGTGTCTGACATCCTTACAAGACTGCGTGGGTTGTAAATAGACCCCAATTTTTGCTTTGTCATAGATTATTCTATTTCCTTGCACGTTAGCAAAAGACACATTTCAATCTACATCCTCCTGATTACGAATTTTGGTTCCATAAATTTAAGAAGATTAAAAGTAGAAAACCTTTGGCCTGATAACAAAAGTCCTTTAGAAGGTTTTTAAAACCCCTATTTCCCATCTCAATTTCTATTGTTCTTCAGCCTATGATACTTTCCAGCAATGAACCGTCAACATCTCCAATTAGCTGTATTCTGTTAATCATCCATATTTTAGAAAAGCATGTTTGATTTCTCAGTAAATGTTAATACTTTCTCTAGTATTTAATACATTAATTTTTTCAGTTTATGTCAGAGATTTTTGAAACAAATTCAGAGCCTTCTTTATAGCAGCCTTTTAATACTGTTTTTAAATAAATCTCATGGTGCCTTGTGGGCAGTTCCCAGCAGGTGTTCTATTACGGAACTCCTTCAAATCCCTGGTTGTCCCTGTCAAAAGCAGACTAGGGGAGAGGGCTGGGAATCGGGTGAGGCAGGGTCATGCACATGCAAGGTGGGATCCTGTCTTTATTTAAGTGCATAAAATATTATTCATCTCGATGACTACGTTTTTCTCTTTTTGCAACTCCATAAATTTTGTGCCTGAGGTGAATGTCACACTCACGTTACCCTTTGTCCAGGGTCATGTTATGGAGACAATCTTTCCTTCAGATTGTTTAGAAGCAGAGCGAGAACATGCTATGATGTGGGGAAAATGGAGCAGTGACTCCATTGAAAGAGTACCCAAAGGGAAATAAAATATTTTAAAATCACTCACATTTTCTTCTATATAATTATAATAAAATGAAGATATTTTTCTGGTAACAGATTTGTGACTATACCATGAAACTTTCCTGTATAGAGGAGCTCGTGATTTTCCTATCCTAAAGCTTTGAAGGAAATGAGGAAGAACAAAATGACAAATATTAATGGAACTATTAATTGCCCCCCCCCCGGGGGGGGGGGAGGAAGGAACATGAATTTTGGTCAAAAACTCTGAAGTGGGAGGCAGAGGAATCTGTGTCTTCTAATCAGATTTGCCCCTAAATCCTTTGTGTATTTAGGCAAGGATATTTACCCTTTCTTTGTTCCCTTTTAAAAGCAGAGCTTCTCTACACTTAACTTTGTTGACCTGTTTTAAAAAAAATAGACGTGTTTTTTTTGTTTTTTTTTTTTCCTATCTGGTGGCATGATCAACCTTTTGGTGCATCCTTTCCCTGTCTGTGCAGGTCTGGAACACCGTTTTCTCTTTACCAGGAGGTCCCAGGATCCTACCCAGGTCCTCCATATGATAAACTGGAGCTCAATTGCTTGAACCACAGCCACTTCCCTAGATGCCATTTTTCAAAAAGGAAAGGAACAAAATAACTTCAGAAAGTAACTGCTCGCAAGTGATAGAAGCAGGTATAATTAATCCTGAATACAACAGCAGACTTTTGTTCCCTCTTATTTCCCTTGAATATGAACATATTGAAAAAAGTTACAGAACTGACAACAATTGGGTGCATGTAGCCAGTCACACTTGCCTTATATTTCAGTCCATTTCTTTCAAGTCAAAAACAGCTATTGATGCTCAGCATCCAATTACTTTACAAGGACCACATTTCTTCTGCAAGAAACGGTATATGTAATTTTTAAAAATAGGCATAACGTAATAAAATTTGCTAGGTGGCGTACAGATTAATAAAATAATCATATGTGGGTTTTATGGCACACACTCTAGAAGGACAAAAGAGTACAAGGGAGAGAAATCTTGCTTCATGAAGATTTTTTCTGGATTTTTTAAGTGACAAAAGTGAGGTGCAAAGAAGTAAAATAACATCGTATTTTACTTAGATATGAAAATCTAAGCTGAAAAAGAGGGTATGGAGATTTTAAAAATAATTCTGAAAACTTCCTAGGGATTGCTTATACTTTGAAGATTTTGAGGTAATACAAAAAATTTTAAATATGCATCCTATTGTTTAAATCATCAACACCCTTTAGGAATTATTATAATGACCTGGGTACTTTGTACTGCCCTACAGATGTTATGCTCATTTAATCTTGTAAGTTGCAAAGTAATCATTTTTTTAAAAGTGGACCAACATCCATCTAAAATCATTCTTTCATAGAGGGGTCAATGAGATCTGGAGAAAGGCAATTTATTTGATGAATAGAACCTATTGCCACTCCTTCCATCTATTCTTACTGTTCTCAAGAATGCTCTATTATTCAATCTCTCTCTAATCAACTTTGTCTCAGGCTTTTGATCTGATTCAAAATCTATTTGTGTGGAGAGGTTTTACCACTACATAAAGCCTATGCAAGTCTGAAGGTTATAACAAAATAGGTTTGCATAATAAATTACAGAGCAATTATTTTTTCATACACATTTTGAAGAATAGCATAGAAATGGCTTTGTTTTGGAGGTGGACCTTTGACAAGAACCACATGTTAAGGGGTACAGATCAAAGAATAAAACTAACTCTAGCTTTCACTATATGGAAGAGGTAAAACACAGGAATGGTTGGAAAACTCCTGTTCTATTGAAATTCCTCTCTTTTTACAGTTATAGAGTATCTATAATTAATTTTATTATGATTATCAACTATAAATCCTCTTGAAAATCTTACAATGCAAAGACAGATATTTTTGTTAATGAAACAAAAAGTTTGATTAGAGCAAATTGATCAAATAAAATATTCATGATTTTAGTTTATTTTATGTTGAATTTATTAATAACCTTTATATATATTTATATATTTATGGCTTTGAGCAAAAACAAAAGAAATAATCTAACTCATCCCTGATCATACAGTTATAAGAACCAGCTCTCCTTTCTTCCCAACAGCAGAAAGACCAATCTTTTCAATAATACATTTCTTTCTGTACAGATTAAAACTCCATACTTATGGGCTTAACTATGTACAGAGAAAAGAGGTCACTTTTCAACTAGCAATGGACATTTATATTACAGGAATGTGAGTCAATTTTTTTTCCTTAACCTAAGTATATATACATTCATACATACATATGTATATAATTTACCCTGTATCATTTTATTAGTTTAACATATAAACCTTAGGCTTTTTGTCCATTCTATTACAAAGTGAATACAAATTTTATGGTTGCACTGAAAGACCATGCAATTCAGTTTTACTTATGTTTTTCAATAGTGCTCAATATAAAAAAACAAAAAAATTATAATTATAAAAATATTTCACTACCAAACCCATTAGTCCTATCAAATGTAAACCTTTAATAAGTTAAAGGACTAATACATGATCTTAATAAATTGAAGTTAATTCTCATTATTTCAATAAAATAAAGAAGTTTTGTACTGATATGTAAATGGTCTTGCAGCGTTTCCATAGTGCTAAGTAGCCTGAACAATCCCTTTCTTGGACCATTCCTGGCATGCCATCATATGTCAACCACATATTGATAACATTACGTTGACTAGCATTGTTGAGTACTTCCACACAAGTTGGAATTTGTTGGAAATTAAAAATAACTTCTCTTGGTAGTATAGGTATTATGTCAGTAAAAGGCATAACAGGAAGCATGGGCCCACTTGAGAGTTTTTGCTTTTGTTTTATTTTCTGTCCTCAAGTCTGTCTGGAGAACCTGCCATAAGAACTGTGTGACCTTTGTAAGTTCTTGGATGTAACATCAGTGTCAAAGATAATGAAGATTTCCACTTTAGGTCTTTCTCTGAACTTGGATTATTTACAGAATTTGGTCATTAGGAAACTTCCAACTGTGTTCCAGTCATCCAGCATGTTTGTGGGATGCATTAGGCACAGATGATTACTAAGGGACTTATTTGAATGGGATGCTCACAGATCATGGAAAGAGCTAAGGAAACAAACAAACAAACAATGCTCACAGATATTCAGCTTTATCCCTGCTTTCTTTCACCATGTCCACACTACTTTTAGCACATTTAAAATAACAAA
This sequence comes from Cabassous unicinctus, assembly GCA_029593785.1. Taxonomy (NCBI): domain Eukaryota; kingdom Metazoa; phylum Chordata; class Mammalia; order Cingulata; family Chlamyphoridae; genus Cabassous; species Cabassous unicinctus. The sequence continues at coordinate 15,189 of JAQZBX010007657.1, read as the reverse complement.
CCTCCTATCTAAGCGTTAAGATAGTAACCACATGCCAAAAGATTTATTAGCCATTTAGTTACAATATACATAGAGTGTGTGTTCCCAAACAGATGTGATGCTGTATTGTATTTCTTTCTTTAAATTAGTACCACAGCAAGCTACCAACTACCATGAAGACACAGAACACACTTTCAACTCCAAATCAAGCTGTGGTTTACACACAATTGTCTAAATAATAATAGTAATAATACTAAATGAAAGTGAAAAACCTCACTTCTAGACTTAAGTCAGAGATCCAAGTCAGCTTTATCGGTTTTAAGATAGGCAACTAATGAATGTTTATATTTTTCTAGAAACAAGAAATCCCATAAGCCTCTCCCTACAGTGACTGATTTGAACATATGTTGTATTCCAAAAATCATGCAGGGGTTATTTTCAGATGCTTACTTTTGTCAAGAAGGAAGAAAAATAATGGTTTTTGGTGTAATACAAGCAATTTGTAGAATCAAGCATACAATTTTGCATAAAACATTGCAGGTTAAAATAATATTGTAGGTTTCAAGCCATTGCATTAACAGTTGAATAATTGTCACAATTAGGCTTTGTAAAATTTAAAGCTCTAAGTTGTGAAGTGAAGCAATAAAACTAAATCCTTAAACAATGACTTTTGCCATCATACAGCACAGATTAGCTATTTTTATCTGGGTTGAAAAGTTATTTACAACTAACATTGAGTCTTGGTAAAAGTCCGATAACACATGAAGACAGATAATTCCTCAACTTTCTGAAAGATCAATGAACATGTTTGAGGTCAGAGATAATTGTAACAATGGGCTAGTCTTCCTACTGTGGCCAAATATGGGGTGTGTTCTTTAACCCAATTCAAAATTGAAAGCACCAAAATACAATTTAGATCTATAAAATGGATTTGCTCTTTCATCCTCCATAATTAATGATTAACAATTTGGATGCAGAGACACAGCTGATGAAAGAAAGTTTGGTTGGTGCTAGTCAGTAGTTCACTTGAGTTTCTTTTTTAAAATCAGTTTTGTTTCCATTGAATCCAAGAACTCTTCATAAAACAGAGAAATGCATTTATCAAAGGAATTAAGTCAAAGTAGGTTAAAAATAAATAATCTTACATCAACATTTTAAATCCTTTAATGATTTAAAGAAAGGAAGACATATAACACTGAATGCTAAACAGGTCATTCAAACCTCTCTTGGGAATTTAAACATACATTTAATAGTATATGTATATATATTATATATATATATATATATTTACATTTTGCATGTAGGCCAGAGTTGTCTAAAATATCTCTTCATAGTAGGCTATAGGGTTCTATCAGGAGATAGAATAATATAAGATCTGAGAATATTCTCAGTTTATTACAGTATTTCTTTCTGCTTGACAATCAGCAGGGATCATAAATTTGAAGCAAATCGTGGCTTTTCTGCATCTGCGTCTGTGTTTAAGACAGAAGAAGACTCTCTCTGAAGAGCAGCTGCTGGTGGAGGAGGTGCTGGAGGCACTCCTCGGTTGGGGGGAATGGCTCCCGACGACATCTGTCGGAAGAGGGTGACTCGCTGAGGGACGGTGGCCCTGCCCCCTGCCTGAAGGCCCGCGCCGTGGACAGCTGGCACGGGCTGAGGGATGGAGGCCAGGGACTCGCCCACAGTGGGATGAGGTCTGGAAATCAGAGAGGAAACCTCATGGGGCAGCGAGGGCTGCGAGGCGGAGAGGGGCCTGACTTCCCGGGTCAGGTTAGTGTTGTGAAGCGCCTGCGTGCTCTTGTGCACTTCGTTTTTCGGCGTTGAGCTGCTGGGTGTCTGTGGTTGTTGAGGATGCTGCTGCTGCGTCTGCGGTGGCTGGGGCTGCTGCTGCTGCTGCATCAGTGACAACTGGGACGCGGTGGGGGAGGAATAGTGGAAAGTTCGAGTGGCCAGCGGGCTCTGTATAGGAGGGCTGCAGACAGCAGTGGTGTAGGAGCAGGGTGAGAGGACGGCTGACGGCTGGGGTGTCTGTGTGCTGGGACTGGGGGAATGCAGGTTGCTGTGAGACACACTGGTCGCTGTGTACACCGGTGGAGATTGTGTCCTCATCCTAGAAGTGGGAGTAGTGGTGGAAGAGGTGGAATTCAGGGCTGTCATTTGAGGATAATTGATTGGGGCGATAGCCTGTACCATCTCCCTGTCGTGCTTCACAATCTGCTTCAGGATCTCGTTCTCCTGATTGTTGAAGACCCCAGTGTTCAGATCTTTCTGGAACTTTTGTAGAAGAATTGAGTTTTTCTTTCCTGCCAGCAAAAGAAGGATAAGCACTTAGAAAGTCTACAAATGACTGATGATAATCCCAAGTGAGAGTGACTCCTGTAAATAAAATGATGCCAGTGTTTCATAGAAGAGGCTTAATATCCAAGTCCTCACCTTTTGACACCAAATTGAAACATGACCATTGCCTTTCACAGTCTTTGTAAAATCTCTCTGGAATATCTCTTAACTTTCACTCAAGTCAAGGAAAACTCCTGAGAGGTCTGTAATATGGTGCAAAGCCACCCGACATAGAAGATGGAGGTATTTAACATGAAAGTTATCTTGATATATGAGGGGGGAAAGGACTTTTGGATCAGGAAGGGCCTAGAATCAGGATTTGAGTTCAAAGCTTCTTTGTTAAAAAGGACAACAGGAGAAATAAGAGTGAACATTTGTATGTGGCAGGCACTTTACAAAAGGCTTCAGATTGATTATTTTATTTAATCCTCAGCTCTGAGAAGTAGGTGTATTCATAACCCCGGTCTACCAGAAAGGTGACTGAAATGTAGGGGAGTGAAGAGCTCTGCCCCAAATCACATCCGTAGTCAGGAACAGGGCTGGGAAGGGAAAACAGCAAGTCTGGTCATAGATCTCTGCTGTGGACAACAGACCAGCTACATCTGCATCACCTGGGTGCTTGCTAGAAATCCAGTGCTTGGGCCTCAACCCCACTGCTGAATGGTACATTTTACTAAGATCCCACGTGGTTCCTACACTCAAGTTTGAGAAGCACTGTGTCAGGTCCTTTGCTATTGATCAGTGCTTTAAGCCAGTGATTCTCAGCCCTGACTTCACATTGTTTTCATCTCTGGAGTTTTAAAAATTACTGATGTCCATCTGCACCCTACCAATTAAATTGGAATAACCAAACATGGGGCTCAGATTTTGATATTTTAAAAATAAATTTCCACAGGGGATTCTAATGTGCAGCCATATTGAGAACCACTTCTTTATGATCTTTCCACTTCTGAATGATTGTTGCGAAGGTCATAGTGTATGGCAGGCTCCCAGCTCACTCTAGGTCCTGCAGAAGTATTCTCTCTCCTTCCTGCCATCTTCTTTGCAGTGGTTTGCAATAAGTAGACATTCTCAGGGCAGAATAACAATAAGAATAGCAGACATTACTGGTACAATAATACTCAGGTATATATGGTAATTGAAAAGTGAGTGAATTTGTTATATTGCTAAATAAAGCATTAGATCCAAAGTAAGAAAATATATTTTTGAAATGGAAATATATGTTATAATTTACTTGATTGCTGGGAAGAGCAATATTTTAAATAACTGACAAAATAAAGTTACTCGTATCTCCTTACAGAACTGTCTTTATTTTCCAAAGAATAAAACTTCGACATTAGTTATAAACACAAGTGCTTATTTAGCATATTCTCTTAATAAACTACAGGATAAGACATTTAAAACTAAGAAGAATAATGGCAAATAGTCAACATTTCATAATCTGAGTGCCTGTGATCTTGGAAAAATAATATAACTTTTAATGCATTGTTAACAATTGTATGAGGGTCAGAAATGGAAAAGCTTCATGCTTACTAGCAATTAGATGGCCGTATTATTGATTGCAAATGATTTCATGCCGACTCTCACATCAAAAATTAACTGTAATAAATTAGAAGAAAGTGAAACTATTATCAGCGTAACAGAAATACTCTAAGTATCCTGATCTTAGTGCTTTTTCTAAAGCTGTCTGTCTTTAGTCTCTGTCTTTGACATGAGCACATACACAACACAAAGGAAGGTATTTTCAAATTAATGAAGGGTGCTTTTTGGAATATGCACTTCCTTTATGAGCACTGTCTCCTTGGATGACTATGTACTGTTAAATCTCCAAAATGTCAATATGAATTTCTAATGTTAGTTATGTCTTAGTAAGTGGTGATGCCCAAATACTACCTTCATTTCAGATCTAAATTCAGACTCTTATACAGTCTGGCATCCTATTAATATAGAGTGGAAGAAAGATAAGAAGTGAAGAAAAAAGCTGACATAACAATAGATGGATCAAAAGCCTTTACCTTTAATAGGAATGAAGCAGTTGAATTACCTCTTTGTTTACTTTCAAGTGATCCCACCCCTAACCGCTAAGTTCATTTATTTCTTTATCCCTCTATATCTTCAGAAAATATCCATTGTGTATTTGGCACTGTGACTAAGGTAGGTACAATTTCTATATTCAAAAAGCTTGGTGGCTCTAGTGCAATTAAAAAAATAAGAATAGTGTCTTGATGGGGGAATTTCGGAGGGCTATGGGAGAACATATTCAGGATACAGATATAATGGAGGGGTGGGAAGTCAGAGAAGCTTTATACAGGGAAGTTATGTCTAAACTTAGATATGAATGTTGAGTAGCATTAAGCAGGGAAAGGAGCATAGCAGGGGAGTGGGACAATCCGGTTTGGATGTGCGCAAATCACTGCCTTTTATCCTCTGACATAACAGAACATTCCAGGATATGTTGAGCAGTTAGTGGCAAGCCAATCTGATCTAATTTTACTATGGCACCTACTCAAATCTTCAAATTAGTGTAACTAATAAGACTACACACACACACACATACCCAGAGCAGAGAAGGCTTTAAAATAAGCTAATATTTGCAGGGTAAAGCATTTATGTAGGGCATTCTGACCAAGACTTTTTCTACTTGAGTCTGTATTACAAACATTTCAACAAATTTCTACAGAGACCATTTTAAAGTACTCAACCTTTCAAATCTTAATATAAGGATAAATATAAAGCTTAACTTTAAAAGCAAACTTTGTGATAAAATTTGGTTTGTAATGTAGACTCAAGATTATATTTTTAGTTCTATTTGCTATCCAGAATTTTTATCAATGCTTTTTACCTGATGATTCAAATTGTTTTGGCATCACTGGAGAAATCAGATTGTGTAGCTAGCAAAAATATAAAGGAATAAATAAACCCAGAACACTTAGAATAGAAAATTAGATAGGGTCTCAGATCTTTCCAGAAATATGGTTACAACTAATTGTTATCTATACATTAATTAACAAGCAAGCTATGAACTAGCATTTGGAACTTATAATTGGAAATTTATTTTAGTCCACTAGATTAAAATTAAATTGTGCATGAAGGGGACAGAAAAACTAAAGAGAGTACCTATCCGATCCAGTCGGTCGATGGCAACTGTTTCAAAGGCTCTCCTCATCATTGGATATTCTTCCAGGACCTCATTGAAATTGTCCACCGACAGTGAGTAAAGACGACAATATGTATCAGCTCTTACACTGGCTGTGCGACGTCCCTTGGTCAGGAGGCAAATCTCTATTAAAACAAGAAAGACAGACCTGTTTGGTATTTTTTTCTTAAAGGCTATTAAGGTCACCTACAATTTTAAAAAAAGTTTCATAGCACAAGAAACCAATGATTAACAGCATTTACTATTTTATCAAGAAATTCCTTCTGACAGTTGCCAATACTCAAAATAATATTTTTAAACAACTGAACTTTTTGGTTAAAAATGGAAGGTTGGAAAGATTTGTCTATCTTCCAACTCTCACTGCGTTGCCCCTGGAATGTCAAAATGATGCAGAAAATGGAATGAGAAATCCACAATAGAGTCAAAAAAAAAAAGGAAGGGACTATAATCAGAGTATCTATAATTTTATGAATTCTGGAAGACAGAAAGCAGATGGTATCATATTGACAGAAAACAATGTGGGCCCTAATCCAGAAAATGCGCAGAAGTAGCAGAAGTTCCTTGGATATATAAATATCAAACTCAAAAATATCAGGTATGGAAAACAGGAATGGGATGTGGTATGGTAGAACATCCAGTTTCTTCCCTCAGCATGGCACATCCAAAGTTCTTGGCACCAGATGTTTTCCCCAATGCTAAAATAATAGAACTATCTTTAAACAAATTAAATAATATCCTTGGACAGAGTGCTAGGTCTCCTAGTGTGGACAATCTTTCCCAAAGTACAGAAGCCCTTATTTTGATTTTAAGGGTAGGCAGAGTGTGACTAGCTTCCTTCTTCACAGGAACAACTGGTTCCAGAAATAACTCAGGCAACCCAGGATTATTTTAACAAAATATAGCTTTTTAAAGAGATTCAAGAAAAAAAATTCATTTATATATATAGCAAGATTAGTCTACTTTAATAAAATTAACAAACAGCTGTAAAGAAAAAAAATTGATTAATGTTGTTCTAAAATAAAATATTCCGTATAAGGATTGGAATGTAAACTTGATAAAATCTCTCAGAAAGCAATCCAAAAAGAATAAAAGAAGAGAAAAAAAAAAAAAAAAACACAAAAACCCAAATCAAGTGACGTCAATGCAATATTTCCAGAATTTGACTAATAGAATTTCCAAAGTAGACAACAGAAAGAAAATGGGATGTGAAAAATAAGAAATTATAAGAGGGAAAACCCTAAAGTTGCTTGCCAAGGAAGAAGGAACAGATTGGCTTCAGTCTTCTCATTAACAATTTTTCATTTTAGAAGACATTGGAGCAATGCCTTCAAAGTGCCAAGGGAAAAACATTTAGAATCTAGAGTTTTACAGCCTGCAAAATTATCAATAAGTGAGGATACAAATGAAAGATATCTATAGGCATGTGAGGACTTTGAAAGCCTAGCTCCACACACACTTCCTGGGGGCGGGGGGGAATAATGTAAAGATGGCTCATTCATTCTATTTTTTTCTGCTACTTTAACTGGTAGAGATAAAACTGAGATCAAGGAGGAAAGCATAGAGGTAACAAAGTCTCTGACTTTAAGACTTTTATTCCAGTTGGAGGAAACAGACAGTAATACATAAAGAAGTAAAACACGATAACTTCAAATAACAATTAGTATTAGCATGACAGGAAATAGATAAGGAAGAGAAGAAAAGCATGCTCTGAGCCCTGGTGCGTCCAAAAGTAAGAGATGGGTCAGTGAGACAGGAAGGAGACTGAGAAGGAGCAAAGAAAGGGGTCTCAGGAAATTTTCTAGAGCTCAATGTCTTGATTCACTTACAATTGGGTGGTGATCAACTGTCTCAAACGTTGCTGATAAGTAAGATGGTGATGGAGGAATTACCATTGCATTTAGATAGAGGTGAAAGGTAACTTTTACAGGACCACCAGTTTCACAGATTGGTGAGAGCAAAATTATAGTTACAGTATTAATAAGAATAGAGGTATTGGAGCAACAAATATAAAAACCCCTATTTTAAGGAGTTTTGCTGCAAAGAGGAACACTGAAATGAGGTTGTGGTTGCTGGAGTGGAAGTAGGGCAATGGAAAGAAGTTTATTTTTGTTTCCATGTTAACAGAAATGTCCTGATGGAGATCAAAGTATTGATGTGAAGAGAATTCCTGTACTGTTGACATTGATTAAGCAAGGAGATGATATCTAGTGCACAAATGGAGGAATTGACTTCAAAACAATTTTCATAACAATATTAACATGTTATTTGCCTCTTGCACTGTTTTGATAGTTGCACTCATCTTGCAAAAACAATGGTGATAAAAACTGCTGGTGCCTCAGCACAAATCAAGTCAGTAGTACCAAACTGTACTGGTTATCATATCAATGTATCCTGTTATTCTATGAGCCTACCAGATAAAAGCCAGTTTCATTTAAGAATATCATTGTTGAAAGAGTAAAAACTTTTAAATTTATTAACTATTGACCTTTGAAGCAAGTCTTTTTAATATTCTACATTGGAATGAGAAGTATGCATAAAACACTTCTGCTGAATTCAGAAGTGCAATAATTGTCTCCAGGAAAAGTTTATGGTGCAAACTTATCTAGCTGCTTTTTTCATGCAACACCATTTTTCCTTGAAAGAAGGACCGACAGATAAACTATGATCTGGCATTTGGCAAACACCAGGGGAAACAACTGACAGTATCTGAAAACTAATGGCAAAGGTAAATCTTTCAGGTAAAAATTTAGAATATTGGTGTATTAGTCAGCCAAAAGGGTGCTGATGCAAAGTACCAGAAATCTGTTGGCTTTTATAAAGGGCATTTATTTAGGGTAAAAGATTACAATTACAAGGCCCTAAGGAGTCCAACTCAAGGTTGCTTTTTCACCGAAGTCAGTTGCTACATGTGAAGCAAGATAGTTGCCAATCTCTAGGAGGGTTCAGCATTCCTCTCTCTCAGCTACAGGCTAGCATAGGGCTCATCTCTCAGGGTTTCCCATATCAGTCTGGCATAGGACTTGTTTCTTTCCAGGTCTTCTTAGCTGCTAAGCTGCTCTGTTCTCTGCAGCTGCAAACTTTCAGGCTAATGGCTCATCTCTCCCTGGGCTTTAGCTGTTTGAACTTTCTCTTTTCCGTCACATGACAAGGTTCTCTCCTCTGGCATCCATGGAGCTATCTTTCTTCCCATGTCTTCTTTTGTGTGTCTTCTTGAGTGAGTGTCTGTTTAAATCAGCCCACCAATGGGGCGGGGACTCAACCCTGAGTCATGCTCTTCTGATGTGGTCAAATCAAAGCCCTAATCTTAGCAGGTAATTTAGTCAAGACATGTCAGCTGAATCTAATGCACTCAAAGGGTAGCACATCCAGAGGAACAGATTAGTTTACAAGCATGCTCTTTCTCTCTTTTTTGGAATTCATAAATAATCTCAAACTGCCACAACTGGAAAACTTGTTTCTGTCATTGTAAGCTTGACAACTTTCCAATATTTAAAAAGAATCTTTTCTGTAATTTTTTATATTATAAAATGAAATGTATCAACATTTGGAAAATCAGTGTGACTCAGTGTCCTGGTTTGAATCTTTTGTGAACCTCAGAAAATTATGTTCTTAAACTAACCCATTCCTGTGCATGTTAACCTATTGTATCTGAGACCTTTTGGTTAGATTCAGTTAAGGGATCCTTTGATTAGATCACTTTTGTTTAGATCCCTTTAGATAAGGTCTTCGATTAGATTGCAGGACCCAGGGTGGGTCCTAATCCTTTTACTGGAGTTTTATATACAGGGAGACACAGAGAAAGACCGTTGCCATTTTACTGTATCCTGAGAGAGAGGACTCCAGGATTGCTTACAGCTGCAGAAAGTGAGCCTATGGAGAAACCCCAATAGGCTGAGAGAGAGGCGGAGGCTGGAGGCTGGAGTCAGTGGAGCAGCCTGAAGTTGAAAAGATGAGGCCCAGGGAGAGACCAGATATATGCCTGATGACCCACAGCTGAGCTTGGAGACAAAGTGGGTCTGGATGAGAAGGCAGAGTCCAACCATCATTTTGCCTTGCCACATGGCAGAAGTCTAGGATCTGCCACTAGCCAACTTTTGGTGAGACAGCTTCTATGTTGATGCCTTGATTTGGATATTTTCACATCCTTGGGACTGTAAGATTTTACCCCAGTAAATTCCCATTATAAAAGCCAACCCATGTCTGATATTTTTGCATTGACAGCCTTTAGCAAACTAAGACACTCAGTGAAACAATATTTTCTCAAAGACCAAAACATGATATTATAAAATCTTGCATGGATAAAAGACCTATTCAAAGTACAAGAGAGATCAATAGATTTAAAGGTAAACAGTATGAAAAAATCACTGATATGTTTTCAGATTCCACATTGCAACTCACCTTTAGGAAACTACCAATTGTTGAGTTTTGATGTAGTAGTATAAAGGAGTATACATAATTATCTGAAAAGAATATTATAACACTTATCCCCTTTCCAAATACATATTTGTATGAAGCCACATTTTCTTCACATACATGAACCAAAACAACTTATCCCAAAAGACTGAGTAAAGATGCACATATGAAAATCCATCTGTCTTCTATTAAGCTAGACAGTAAAGAGACTTGTAAAATAATATAAAATTATGCTGTTCTCACTGAATTTTAAAAATGTTATTTTTCATTAAAATATTATTTATTTAATATTATGTAATTTTATTGCTGTTTTAAAGGAATAAAGTATAATTTAAAAGATACATCAATTTAAATTTTAGTATCATACATGCTGATAGATATAACCAACACATAGAAAATCTTTAGAGTCCTCAAAAATTTTTATGTGTGCAAAAGAATCCTGAGACCAAAAAGTTTGAAAACCACTAATTTACAGTAAAGAAATAAGAGGGCAGAGTAAATGGGGACAGATGCCATTCGGTGGGTGTTTGTGTGGGAGTCTTTAGTTATTATCTTTTGACTATAGGGGTCTTTTAAATTTTGGGGAGAGATAATAATCACAAGATTGGCTTTCCTATTACCACTCTAAGATATTCTTGAATTTGGTACATTTTAGTGCTTTAAAGGAGGTAGTTTTCATAAACCTTGAGAAGTTACCCTCAGTAACTTTATGTTTGTTATTCCATCAGGCTGACTCTGTCTTTCTCAGCTAATGATGGCTTTTTATTTTCTAATATAGACTTTAGTTTGTTCTTTGACATGTGTTAATTTTTTAAAATATACTTAGATTACACAAATGTCACATAAAAAATATAGGGGATTCCCATGTGCCCCGCTCCCCACACCTCTCACATTTTCCTACATTAACAACATCCTTCATTAGTGAGGTACATTTATTACAATTGATGAACACATTTGGAGCATTGCCACTAAACATGGATTATAGTTTACATTATAGTTTAACTCTCTCCCATTCAATTCTGTAGGTTATGGAAAGATATATAATGGCTTGTATCTGTCATTGCAATGCCATTCAGGACAATTCCCAAGTCCTGAAAATGTCCCCGTAATACACCTGCTTCTCCCTTTCCCTGCCCTCAGTACCTCCAATGGCCACTGCCTCCACATCAGTGATATAATTTCTTCCATTGTTAGAATCACAGTAAGTCTTCAGTAGAATACCAGTAAGTCTACTTTAGTACATAGTTCATTCCCCAATCCTGAGGATTCTGGGATGGTGATGTCCACTCCACCTCTAATTGAGAGGGGGCTGTGATCTCATGGGGCCAATGGATTGGACTCTCTTGCTTGCAGTTGTAGACTCTCTCGGTTCCTTGGTATGGTAGTTGTCCTTCATCACCTCCTTATTAGTTGTCCTGGTTGAGACCAATGAACTGGAGAGTAGGTGCTGCAACTCTTTTGAGATTCAGGGCCCAGCTGGCACATGGACAGCCCAAAGATTTAAGTTTCTTGGGTGTACACATGCCAGCTCTAGTACTAATTATAGGTTCAAATAGAAGGACAGAAGAGCCATGTGTAGGGAAAACACAACTGAGTCCAACTCTGTCACACTGGGGAACATAATTTCACACAGGTCACTGCTTAACTGTTACCTCCTCAGAGAGTCTTTACCTGGCACTTTATCTCAGTTATTGTTTCATCATGTTACTTCCCATCCTTTTATGCTTCTTCTCTTTTCCAGGTTATTTGATTTATTAAATGCATATTTGTTAATTTATTATCTTCTCTAATCCTATCCCACACCATGAAGGAAGGGACTTTATTTTGTTCAGTGCTGTAGTAATATTGCCTAGGAGTGTATCTTGGAAATAGTCAGTGTTAAAAAATATTTATTTAATAAATGAATGAATGCATGAATGCAATGTTTGCTATGGGTTATTATTTCTGAAATTTTTCTAAAAATTTTCTGAAATTTTAACAATCAGATTTGTTTCCTATAACAAATGTTAGAAATATGCCAAATATTGGCTTAGATTTAGAAAGTACTGTGAACAAACAAAACTGGACCCAAGGTTCAAATGAATACATTATAGATATTCCTTAATGAAAGTTTATATATTCACAACATGAGATGGGTATAAAGAAAATTATATTTAAAATGCACAAGGGGATTCCTATTTAAATAACCTCTTGGCGAATTCTTTACTGAAATTTACTCCTAAGATATGGTAAACATGATGGATGTTGATGGATTAACGTCAACTTCCTTAGACTTTTTCTTTAACTCGGAAATAATTTTAAAATTTAGCTTCAAAATAATCAATTAATAAAAGGCATGGTAAAATTATTTTGGAAATTCACAGTCTCCTAACAAAAGGTAATATAAGGGAAATAATTATTGAAAGGAATCTAAATTCACACTTCTCCAAACTTACTTTTAAAGAGTTCAGTTAACATTGATAAACTGTGGGAACAAATTATGTAAAAGAAACTATGTATTAGATTTTGGGGCTAGAAACATGAATAAAACATAATTTTACTTTTGTATTATATGCTGGTTTGAAAAAAAAATAGTTCATTATAATAAAGAGATCATTTGAATGTCATATGAGAAAAGCAGTGATTTAGATATGTGGGCACTACAGAACTACTAAAGGACATCTAAACTAATCTGGAAAGATAGGAGAGGATTTGGGGAAATGTCACCTAAGCTTACTGAAATTTTGTTGTTGTTCATGTTGGTAAATCATGCTGCAAACTTAATAAATAATATTTTGGAGCATTCGTGTTTGTGAACTTGTTTGCATGTGACTGCATTTGGTGATTATATAGGAAGATGAATCTGTATTGGTTAGTTTTTCAACAAATTAACACACTATGGAATTTTCCTGCCACTCCAATCTAAACAATGTAATAAAATGAAGCATTTTCAACACTACCCCAAAATAAATTCCTGTTTTAAATTTGTGCCATATTATATACTTTACTATTGCCACAAAATATAACCAAACTGATCAGGATTTTTTTACTGCTAAGTTTTACTTTCAAATCTACACAAGCTGTCAGGAAATAGTTTAACTCTTAGGAAAAAAAACCTGATCATATGTATGTAACATAGGTCTTAAAAAGAATCCACACTTTTCAAACCAGGAATTTAACATGACTATCTAACCTAAGGAAAAAGTCTTAGAACAATAATTTTTTAAATATATAGTGGGGCACACTATGTATTTATACCTGTGAAAATATGGGAATGCCCTATTTAACAGGCCAAGCTTCATTTCAATTGTATAGCCATTGGATGAATTGTGTGGCAGCTATTAAATGTGACGTTTATAAAGTCTGTCAGTTGACTATAGAAAGATTATGAATGCTTAAGAAAAGCAGGATATAATATGATTGCAATTATAATTGATAAAAATAAGCATGCATAATGGAAAAAATCTATCAGTATGTCCTGCCGTGGATGGAACAAGGATTCTTTTATGTAGACTGAATGTATAAATTTTTATAATTCTTTTCAACTTTCCTTTATGTAAATTATTCTTATTTGTGGGAATATATAACTTTATTTAAAAAAATAACTTTATTTAGAAAAAAATAATATCTAAGTACAAAGAAAAGAAAAAAAAAAGACAGGAAGGAATATAAACAAACCTGTTAATGGTATTACTGTTATAGGAGATTTCCTCAACTTTATCTTTCAATCTTTTGAATAAATTTTTATTTTGGCCTTTATATTTTTAAATTCCCTTAATTTCCTTTTCTCTTTTTGTTGCTTTTTCATTACACCCTTCTCTTTTGTTGTGGATGCAATGTCCTCAACCTCCCCGTAGGCATTGAAGAGTCTTGGTTTTGAATTATGGATACATGCTATAACCTAGGCAAACTTCAATCATATTAAGTGAAAGAAGCAAGAATCAAATGTCTATATATTGTATGATTCCATTTTTATGAAATATCCAGAAAAGGCAAATCTATAGAGACATATATTTAGTAGATTAGTGGTTGCCTGGGGCAGCTGGTGTGAAAGGGGATTATTAGTAAATGGGCATGAGAGAACTCATTAGGGTGATGAAAATATTCTAAAACTGACTTATGGTGACGGCTGCATAACTTGGAAAATTTACTAAAAAATGGAATATTACACTTGAAGTGGGTGAATTATAGCTGTAAAATATTTGCAATAAAATTATAAAGATGAAAAGAAAAAAGATTTTGCTTTTATTTGTATTTTTATATATATTTAAGTGTCTCTTTTGTTTTCTGAATTCTTTGGATTCATTGTTTCTGTCTCTATGTCTAGATCTTTCCCTTACATGTTGAATGCTTTCTTTGGGTGATCCATTAATGTCCATTTATACTTAAGGACTAAAAACTGGTGATGTCCAGGATATATTGATTTGGAGTTTTGCTTTAGGGTGAGTAGGGAAGAGTAGTTCTCATATCTAAATGTCAGAGCAAGGATGCTTTTACTCTAGTACCACTGACATCTCTCTAAATTGTCCTAGCTCTCTCCATTGTTTCATTGCTAGAGGGAAGAAAAATTGCCTTGTTTGTTTGTTTGCTTGTTTGTTTGTTTTTCCTCATGAGAATAAATGCCTGGCTGTTTTGCAATATGGGTGGAGGGATGGAGAGTCAATTGTTCTACATACAGACTGTGGTGGCTTGGAGCTAATCCATTCCTGTGGGCGTGAACCCATTGTAAGTAGGACCTTTTAACTTCAGTTAAAGTGTGGCCTAACTGAATCAGGATGGGTCTTAATTCTATTACTGGATTCCTTTATAGGCAGAATGAAATTCAGACACATAGAGGGAAAGCCACAGGAAGAAGCCGAAAGTCAAAATGAACAAAGAGAAGCCATCCAATTGCCATATGCATTGCCATGTGGTAGAAAAGCCAAGGACCAAGGAATGCTGTCAGCCAGCCCCACAATGCCACAGTCTTCTAAGAGAACGCTCGCCTTGAAGAAGCCTTGATTTTGGACTTCTCCTAGCAACAAAACTGTGAGCCATGAAATCTCTGTCGTTTAAGCCAACCTATTTCATGGAATTTGTTTTAGCAGCCAGGAGACTAAAACACAGACCTTCAGTGAATCATCCTGTGTTGGAGAAGATGCTGAGAGTCAGAGCATAAAGGGTTAAGCATTCAAAAAGCATGCCTGCTGGAGAAGAAACAATAAGCGAATGTCTCCAAGGTCTCTGTGTACTGCAGATATCAGTGGGAGGAGGCAGAGCAGAATGAACTCCCCACACAGATGTTATTGTCTAAGTTCCCAGGAAAGTTTGTCTGGGAACTCACA
>JAQZBX010007656.1:0-43795 GCA_029593785.1 Cabassous unicinctus | reverse complement strand
TTGTGTAATTGGAAAAAAGAGAAAGAGAGAAAGATAGACAATGGTGCAGAAGAATTATTTGAAGACATACTGGTTGGAAAGTTTCAAAAATTTTATAAAAAAACATCACATATAATTACAAGAATTTAAGTAAACCCCAAACAGAGGGAAAGAAAAACAAGCTAGGCATATTATATTAAACTTCTGAAAACCAAAGTTAGATCACTTTAAAACAAGAAAAATAAAAAAAGACATATTACGCATGAAATATAGGGGACTGACAATAAGAAAAAAAGCTAATGTCTTACTAGAAACAAACAAAATCAGAAGACAAAGGGAAAAACACCTGTAAACTAATGAGAAAAATAAAACCTGTCAACCTAGAAAAGTCTTAGCAGATATGCACTACAGATATTACAAGAAATACTAAAGATAAATGATACCACATGGAAATTTGATTATACAATAAGCAAAGAAAGATTAAATACTGTGATTGATCTTATGAAAATAAATTGAATAAATTAAATGAAATAGAAGAATATTTTTGAGACACACAACAAAACAGACTGACAAAAGGAAAGAAAAAATTGAGTAGGTATTAAATAAATAAAAGTCATTAAATAAAAAGTTATTAAATAAATAAAGTTTATAAATGAAAACTTTCCCTCAAGGAAAACACTTTGCCCGAATGGCTTTACTGTTGAATTAAATCAAGCATTTAAGGAAGAAAGTAAACCAATTATGTCTATTCTCTTCTGATGTATTATTTTCCCATAGAGATTTGTGTTAGTTTATTTGCTGAATGGAAATATTTAGAGCTCAGGTTTTGGGCAATAAAGAAAAGAAATTGACTAGTAATTTCAACTGGGCTATAACATGGGCGAGGTTATCCTTTTCTTGTTCAGTTAATATTTAATGTTGTCCTTTAATGTCAGTCAGTTTATCTCCTGTATATACTAAAGTACAAGAAGAGAAGTGAAAAACATAGAAACCTGATGAAACAACAAACAAATTGAAGTGATAGTCCTCCCAATGGTGAATTAATATCAACACCAATCTAAACAAAGCTAGTGTGTGTGAAAGGAGAAGGAAGAAAAGAAACACTGATAAATTTGAGCCTAGGTCAAGGTGAATTTTGCATTTCATAAACAAATGCTTCAGGTCAAGCATTTGGTGGACTAAAACTAATGAGATTTCTATCAATATTTTTATCTTGGGTATTAGTTGCAGATAAACCAAAAAAAAAAAAAAAGGTAAGAAAGGGTGGCCTGGCATCTAGCAGAAAACTTTCCCAAATGTGAAAGGAAATAGACAAAAGTAGGGAAGAGAATGAAAGGTGTAGATCTATAAACAAACATTTGAAAGACAAACTTTCAACGAAGAAGGAAAGCAGCATTCTTTCTCTTCATCTTTATGTGCCTGGACCGCAGTTATGTGTTAACCTTGCAGGTCAGTTTTCCTGGAAAGTTGGCTCTGAGTTGGGGAGCTTAGTAGGCAGAAAATGGGCGGTGAGGGTGGGCAGTGAGTGCTCTCAGGATCATCATCTGTGGGGGGTGGGAAGAAAACCGAATTAGGCCATGGGAGAAGGTGGGCTGCAATGCTGTCACGACAAGACTTAGGGTGACTCCAAGGGAATTCTTGAGTCTGGGATTGTCATTTAGATATGTCCCAAATTGGAGCAAGGAGCCAGCTCTACAAAGATCCCGTATAGACTTTGGATGCAGCTTGACCATGGGGAGGTCAACTTCAAGAGAATATGGACAGCTAAGAGCTGTCAGTCTGCAACAGTCCCAGCAGTTGAGGGAATTAGTCCTTCCTTCATGGAGTGGGGAACTTGACAGTGTAGCACAGCATCCAATATGGTCCACACTTGTCTGGGCTTGGAAAAGTATGCGACCCTGGTCATCCAGCCCTTTCAAGCTGTGGTTGATGTATTTGTCCATTTATCACCTAATTGGGCAAGGATGTACCAGGAGATAACCATCTGAAATACTTGGATGCCAATATACTCCTTCCCGTCCCCAACATGTCATATCAGCCTTCCTTCCAAAGACCAGATCAATTGCCCCTATCAGTATGGTGCCCCTCTTTTGCCCATAGGTCCCTTGGCATGAGGAGTCAGGAGGAAGCAGTAGCTTATATTTCTTTGGTGGATGGATTCCCACTCTAGGAACCAGGATCACTAAACTCGCAGAGGTCAGAATTTCAGAAAAAGTAAGCAGGAATTCCCTAGGGGTCATTGCTACTTTCATCCCTTGATTCCTGGTGCCATGTATTCTAACTACTGGGGACATGACACCATATGTTGATTGTTGATTTGAGTATACACCCTGTCTTGGAAGATGTCTCCCTATCCTTGCACAGTATCCTTTTTGAGCTTGTGGCACAACTGTGCCTTCTATAAGCTATTCCATGTTCTGCCAGGCTAGCTGCTTTTTGTATGGTGTGGAACGTGATAGGAACAACGGATTCCATGATCGTGTGCACTCTTGCACCTCCTGTGCTATAAAGTGGGTCCCTTAGTCCAGGGTTTCTCAACAGCGGCACTATTGCCTTTTTGGATCAGATAATCCTTTGCGGGGGTGAAGGTTGGGGGTGGGGAGCTGCCCTGGGTATTGTAGCATGTTTAGCAGCAATCCTGGCTTCTAGCCACTAGATGTCAGTAGCACCCTCTCAGCTGTGAAAACCAAAAAGGTCTCCAGACATTGCCAAATAGCCCCTGGGGGGGGAATCGCCCCTGATAAAGATACCTTAGTTTGATGCAGTGTTATAGAGGATTCCATGTTGGGTTAAACTCTGTAATTCCTTGGATAAGGGTGCTGTCTGAGCTGTTTCAGGCAGGAAAGTGAGACCATGTCTGGAACATAGGTTGATTCAAAAAGTGTTCCTTCAAAACGAACTGTTCCCCTGTTGTGGAAAGGGCCCACTGTATTCAACTCACCACCAGGTGGCTGGTGTCCTGAAGGGATTGTGCTGTGTTTGGGTCTTAGCACTGGTCTCTGGTCAGTGGATGGGAGCTCAGGTGTTGGGCCATGCACAGCCTCCATCTCTGACATTGGTTACTCTGTTCATGAGTCCAATGTCCAGACACTGGGTTCTCCAGTGACAGAGGATGGTTGACATTGGCCAGGTGGCACTTGGTCCACTCTGACTACTTTGTTTAATGCCTGTTCTGGGGGGTATGCTAGCATGTAATACAAAGATCTTCCCACTTGTGCCCACTCCAATAGCTCTGTCTTCATGCCATTACCCCAGACCTTTTTGCCCCTTATCTTCCCATCTTTCTCCCTCTAAGCTATTTTCTACCCATAAATTTGTAGCTATTCTAGTCTTGGAGCATTCTCTTTTCTCAAAAAGAGGATAAAATCAGTTGTGCCACCTGAAGCTCTCCTATTAGGAGGAATTCCCCTCACCACCGTTTCCCATGACCACCACAGAGAGGGGCTGTCGTGAAATCCCTGTCCATTTTTTTACTTGTACACACATACCAAGCTGACAGTTTGTAAATCAAGCCTTGCTTTTTCCCTCCTTTGTCAGTTGTCATACAGGACCCCTGGTGAAGCCATAGGTACCACAGAGGAAGAGGTCCTGGTACCGCTGTGATGGCTGATATGGAAATCTGGGCCTCCAGCTCGTGCAACTTACTTGGACCCTCTAGTGCTGCTTGTGTCTAATCCTGGAGGAACCATTTTCATTTTAAGACCGGGTGGGTCTGCCAGTGCATAATTTGTCCTCTTTGGGCTCTCATATACTCATCTATAAAATGAGGGGTTAAATTAAATAAACAAAAGCATCTCTCCCAATTCTAGAATTTTATGAGTGGATGCATAATTTTGTATTTTGAATGATGGTAGAAATTGGCAGCTATTTTATCCTTGCTTTATGGCCAAGAGTCTATTACATAATCCTGTCTGTAAACACCATCCTAACCAATTGAATCATCATTACTGTGAGAAAACAATGTTTCCAATGCTAATAAAAATCTCCTGTACCCACCATTGCAACATTGTTTTAAGTGTTCACCATTCAGTTTATAATACCAACATGAATAATCTATATACCCAGTGTATAGCTAAACGATGCACTGAGAATTATAGAGCATGGGATTTCCATTGGAGAAACCTTAAAAATGAACTCCCTGTGGGCCTCATTTAGCTCATCTTACAGAGGAAAACTCAGGCACCTTGGCCCCACTGAGACTTCTGTGATCTTGAGTGCTTTGGTATGCTTTAGTCAGGTCTTCAGGAAAGAGGAAGACTCACAAATGGATCCCTAAGCAAGCAGTGACAGCCAAGTGACTAAGTCAGAGATGCCTTGTGGTGGGTATAAGGATTGCTGTTTTCTTTATTTGCAGTGGGAAAACTATTGTTAAGTCAATTAAATGCACTATGAGGAAAACCAATATTGTAATTAAGCAGATTACAAAATAAATTAGCTTCAGAATTATTTAAAAAAAAAAAGAATGTTCAGGTTACAACATTATAATTGGATGCTGCAGTGCATGTCATTTATGCACTTTCTGGAAGGTTGGTCAAGTTTTAGAAACCCTCAAGTGTCAGCAAATTAATGAAAGACTGCTTGAGTCCAGTGATAATTCCTGAATTTCCTTACTTTAACAGATATAATTACCTTTGATAAAAATGTGACCTGTGAATATATATTTATATATATTTTTAATTTGACCTTATGCAATCAATCTTGCTCACCACGGATTTTTTTTTAATATTTAAAAAAAAATTTTAAAGATACTTAGATTACACAAATGTTACACAAAAAATATAGGGATTCCCATATACCCTGCTCCCCACAGCTCCCACATCCTTCCACATAAGCAACATCCTTCATTAGTGTGGCACATTTATTGCAATGTGGCATTGCCATTGAGCATGGACCATAGTTCACATTGTAGTTTACACTCTCTCCCACACAATTATGCAGGCTACGGGAAGATATATAATGGCATATATCTGTCATTGCAATGCCATTCAGGATGATTCCCAAGTCCCAAAAAAGCTCCCGCATTACACCTGTCTTTCCCTCTTCCTGCCCCCAGAGCCTCCAGTGGTCACTGCCTCCACATCGATGCTGTAATTTCTTCCATTGCTAGAATCACAACAAGTCAATTGTAGAATACCAGTAAGTCCACTCTAGTCCATAGTTGATTCCCCAATCCTGAAGATTCTCAGTTGGTGATGTCCACTCCACCTCTAATTGAGAGGGGGCTTCTATCCCATACAGCCAATGGATGGAACTCTCTTGCTTGCCATTGTAGGCTGTCTTGTTTCCTGGGTATGGTGGTTGTCAATCCTCATCTCCTTGTTAGTTGTTCTGGGTGAGTCCAATAAACTGGAGAGTAGGTGTTGCAACTCCACTGAGGTTCAGGGCCCAGCTGGCACATGGACAGCCCAAATATTCAAGTCTCTTGGATGTATTCCTACCAACTCCAGCACCAAGTGTAGGTTCAAAAAGAAGTGACAGATAAGCCATGTGTAGGGGAACCATAATTAAGTCCAACTCTGTCACTCTCAGGAGCACAAACTCCAAAGTAGGGCCTGCTGGCAAGGCACCAAACTCTGGAGCTATCTGCCCTGACCATAAGACCTGGGTGTCTCCAGAACCTTCAGGAGCCCACTATTTGAGGTAGTACCCACTTTGGCAGTCTATGAGATCCTGCTGAGATGTGTATAAGTGTTACCTCTGGGATGACCTCCCAACTCACTTTGAAGTTTCTTAGCCATATACACTCATTTGTCTTTATCTTTTTTCCCCTTTTATTCGAGGTCTTTTCCAAGTTGCATTGCTAGTTGATGCTTGGTAGTTATCCCACAGTGCCAGGGAGGTTCATCCCTGGGAGTCATGTCCCACACTGGGGGGAAGGTAGTGCATTCACATGCTGAGTTTGGCTTAGAGAGAGGTCACATCTGAGCAGCAAGGAGGCTCTCAGGAGGCAACTCTTTGGCATACCACAACACTAGGCTAAGTTTCAGTTTCAAAAGCAAAGGCTCACAAGCATAGTCGTCAATATCAAGGGCCCATCAATGGACCATCCTCCTTCGCCAGTCACTACTCCTGCACTTAGGGGATATATTAGAGAATGTGACAGAGCTCCCCAGGATGGGAATTCAATATCCTTTCCGTTATTGTGTGAATCTTCACCCACTGTGACAATGCCCCATGAACATTTGAACACATTTATATACCTTATATGTATGTCCAGGTGACCTTCCTCCCATATACCCCCCATTACTGACACCCCACACCAATGATCCTCCCCTGCCCCAGTTGTAACCCTTCTTGTGATCTAAAGCTTCTTCAAAAACAAAGCCAATAAAATAGCCAAATACAATTAATAGGAAAATGAAATAATAATAGTAGGTTTAAATATAAGAAATAAAATACATAAAAATTTAAAGAAAACTAAAAATAAAATAAAATTTAAAAATTGAGATATTAAAAATAATGAAAAAATATTTTTAAAAAATCTTTTTTGACATTTTGCCTTTCATCACTGTAATATCTGTTGTCCTGTATGTACAGTGACATTTTCTTCCATTTAATCCCCAGTGTCTTACTTTTTTTTCATTTTATTTTCAAAGAAGTTTCAGGTCACAGTAAAGTCACATACAGAATGCAAGGGACTCCCATATACCCAACATCCTCCCCCTTTTCCCCCTTCCTGTATTAATTCCTTTTTATATGTGGGTGGTACATTTGTTACAACTGATATACAAATAGTGAAACATAGCTACTAACGTGGTCAATGGTTTACATTGTAGACTGTAAACTTTCATAAATTCTGATGATATTTAACATGACCTGTGTCCATCATTGCAAGATCATGCAGAACACTTCCATTGCCCACTAAATACCCCCTGTTCCATCTATTCTATTCCTCCCTCCCCCTACCCTTGGGGCCCACATTGACCACCAGGCTTCATTCCCTGGACGACAAGATTCATAGTTACATGCAACAACACTGAGGTCATGGCACAGTGGTTTGTCCTCCCTTATTAGGAACCGCCCATGCACTCAAGAGACTCCCACTCCTCTGTTTGAGAACATATCGGCCGTCCCCACGATGGGAGTCCAGCTCCTTCGCACTCGTTATGTGGGTCTCCACCCACTGATACAACACATTATGACAAAATGGTGATTCACACACTCCCTAAAAGCCTGCCCCAGGTGTGTCCTGTCCCGATGACCCCCCATCCAACACCCTAAACCAGTAACCCTTCCTTGTCATATTGCCATAAGAGCATTCCCAGTTTTGTGCTTTTAACCACATACCCGCCAATCCCCAGTGTTTGCCACTGATTTTGTATACCACCCCCTTCTTTTTTTTTTTAGGGTGAGAAAACCAAGGACCTGAGAAATCTTTATACTAGTAGGGGTTTTAATGTTAATCTTTGTAATATATATTTTTTACCCTTAATGTTTATCCAAAGAAACAAGGTGAAAAGTGAATAAAATTTTCCACCTTTAATTCATTTATTTAATCTAAATATAGTGGGAAATTTTAATACTCTTGCTAATTCAAGATGTGTATTATATGTGGAAATTGTTTGATGTCCAGTACAACAGCCATTCATCAATTGCTTGTGTTCACCCCTCTGGTAACGGACTCCATACAATAGTCAACTAGTGAATCTGAGATATCCCATTGCCATGATAATAGTAGGCTTAAAGTTGTAAATCTCAGATTTCAGTAGATTTCTTTTTTTATAAAAACCTCACCACATTGCAAGTGGCTTCTGCAAGAAGCTAGCAGAAATTATTCAAGTTTCATAACTTAAGAGAGTCTCATTTTACAAGCATATAGCAACACTGCAATTTTTTTCAAATATAGACAAAAACATAATGTTTATCAAGCAACGTAAAAGTAGTAATTTTGCTAGATACAAAAAGTATACCACATTCATGTAATCATTATAATTTGTGATTATATAATAATTGAATAGAAATCCAGAATCTATCACTGCATCATTTCAGGCTGTCAATGGCTTTTAAAAATATCCCTGTCAAGATTTTTCTAATATACGATGAGACAAGTAACTGACAGCACGGAATTACATGACCTTAGATGGAAATTACGCTAATCCCAAATACTTCTAGGTAACATAATTTTCAATCCCAATTTTGAGAATATGTAATTTTTTAATAGCAATTTGATATTGTAAGCCCTAAATTTGATGACTTTTACAAAACACTTTTTTGATTAAACTTTCTACTTTTCGAGATAATAGTATATTCACATGCAATTGTAAGGAACAACACAGAGAGATCCCTTGTATCATTTATCCAGTTTTCTCCAATGGTAACATCCTGGGAAAATATAGTACAATATCACAACTAGGATATTGACATTAGTATATTAAAGACATAGAAATTTCCATAACCACCAGGATTCTTCATGTTGCTCTGTTATAGACACTTTATTTCCCCCTCACATCTCACTCCTCTTATCCCTTGGCAACTACTAATCTGTTCTCATTTCTATAATTTTGTCGTTTCAAGAATGTTCTGTGAATGGAACCATGTAATAAGTAATCTTTTTGGATTGGCGCTTTTTTTAAACTCAGCATAATTCTCTGGAAACTCATTCAGGTTGTTGCTTGCACAGTATTTCATCCCTTTTTATTGCTTAGTAGTATTCCAACACGTGATGTTTATTTACTCATTCATCTTGGTGTGGGCTGAAGTAGAACAATTATTATCTGAAAGTTCTCTGTTTTACTAGACTGTACCATTCCTGGTGCTTTGTCTAGAGAGTACAGGCTCCTGGGGAGGGTTTAAATTTTTATTTTACAATTTTTAACTTTAAAAAAATTTTTTACAAACACTCCCTCTCCATCCCATCCCCCCATTACATGGTAGCCTCTCACCTGCTTTCTATCTCTGCACATTTGCTATTTCTAGTTATCTCTTGTAAGTGACATACAATATTTGTCCTTATGAGCCTTGCTTATTTCACAGAGCATGATGCTTTCAAGGTTCTCCCATGTTGTAGCATGTCTCAGAACTTCATTCTTTCTTATGGCCAGATAATATTCCATTGTGTATATGTACCACATTTGTTTATCCATTCATTTGTTGATGGACACTTGGCCTGTTTCCACATTTTCTGGCTATTGTTAATAATGCTGCTAAAAACACTGGTGTGCACGTAGCTATTTGAGAGTCTATTCTTACTTTCCAAGATATTTTTTCTGCTAAAAATACTTTTCTAACTCTATAATTCTTTTATTACAGAAGACTACAAAGTTTTAAGAAGTATATCTGGAGAAATACTTGAAATTGACAACATTCTATTTGTTTTTAAATTGTGTGTGTGTGTATTTAAGGTTTAAAACAAGCAATTGCTGTTTTATTATGAAAAAGAATAGCTTAATTCTGAACACGTATCTAGGTGACCTCACATCAAGGTACAAAATGGGAAAACCTCTGACAAATGGATTGTTGTTTGAATTGATTCTGCATCTCAGTTGCTAACTTCAGCTGGGGCTATGCATTCAAAACTGTGCTTTGGAATGGCAAGGTGGCCCTGATAGAAGGAAGGGAGGAATGGAAGGAAGAAGGGAAGGAGAAGAAAAAGGAAGGAATAAAAAAAGATTTCAGATATTTCAATTAACTGGTACTTGGAGGGAAAGGTCATTATTTTCCATACATATACTTTGTTCTCTGTGACTTAAAAAACAAGCAAAACAAGCAAAATAATTGCACTGGACAATTTAGTTCTTGCATTCCCATTCATCTACTTATAGCTTCCCTGTTTTGCTTTGGAAATCTGTGCTTCCTAATGCAAGCAGGAGGTGGGCCCATTATGCAATCTGGATCAAAAAGTTACTTATGATACAAAATGTTAAGAATTTGATAAAAATAATAAGGCAACGATATTTGTTTGCACCTAAAATTTTGTTCAACTGCATTCAACTGAAAATTAAAGTCCATAATCATTTTTTAATAGTCCATCTGTACCTCCAGATTAAGTGATGCCTCATGGGCTTGCAGAAACCAGTATCCACCTGGATATGCCCATGTTTCCATATGTTGGCTCTGATTACAATTCCGCATGGATCCCACTGTCCATACTGATGGTTACTGCTTGAAAAATGACTTTCTCCTTGAAAAAAATTCAACCAGAGAAGTCAAGACAAATGTCTTCTGAAAACAGTTAAAGCAATTGGTCTGCCTTAAATGGCATAGCCTGGAATTCCACAGACAAACCACTGTCAGAACTCTCCACTGGATAATTTAAACAGGTAGGCTGTTCATGAAACTTGAGAATAATTTGCACTATGTTGGAAGGGAATATTTGTGGTCTTCTGTAGACTACTTTATAACATTTTTTTTTTCCAAAAAACTTCTAAGAAATCATATCCACAGAAGGTATTGCTTGAAGGTTCCAGAAGGCATCAGCCTTTCATTAGAGGGAAAATATTTCTATTGAAGAGACTAAGGAATAGCACCAGGAGAAATATGCAACTTCAAATGGATTAAGAGTGCTTTCTACTGTTCATGTTGAAAAACGAATTATGGCAGTTGGAAAATCAGAACCAGCGTGTACATTAGTTGGGGAGGGGGGATTCTGGAAATTTCCATGGTTTGCTGTTTAGAACTAATTTGAGTGAGTGTGATGATGTAAAAAGTTGGATGGAGAGAAAATATACTCTGTTATTTAGTAAACAATTTCACATGAGGCTTTTGCTGAGGTGAATTAACAACCCAATGCAGTCTGGAGATTTAAAGCAATATCCAACAGAGAAATACATCTTAGTGTGGGAAACCTAACACATGGAAGCTAAAAAAACGATAGTTCCTAACCCACCTTTGCTTTCATCACTTTGACAATACCACATAATGGCACTTCTTCTCCATGTCAAGAAGAGCATCACCTTATCTCCTGACAAATCCAGATGTTTATGGGTCACAAGGCAAGCTTTTTCACCTGAAATGTCACTTCTGAGAAACTGTATGATTTGTGGCATCTACCAATACAATTTTCCTAAATACCTAACCATTTCCTTATATACTGTAACAGGAACAGAAAAATACATGTATGTATGTATGTATGTATGTATGTATATGGCATAGAATGAGATAAAATCTCAGGATAATAGTATTTTTTAGGACCATAAACATTCCAGTACGAAGCCCTCATTATTAGATGGTAAATAACAGGATTAGAACCAAGATTCCCGAAAACACATTCTGTCCAGTTACCACACTGCCTCTTCTAAATGTATAAATCATTGCATGCATACATAAAACCATAAATGTATCTGTTTTCATTAAGTTTAGAAAATCAATGACGGTCACTTAAAAATCCCATATTCTCCAAACAAAAACATAACAGTTTGATGGTGTGTTTTCACCTTTATTTCTATTTTGGTTTTTAAAAATCATACTAATTTGCATCATATAATTTTAGATCCAACTTTTCCATTTAACTTTATAATAACAGCATACCATAGTTTCCAAACCTTTGTAAATAAGCTTGGGTGGTGTTTCATTGAATTGGATGTTCCATAGTTTATAAAATGGTTTCTATTTGGGTCTAATTTTGGAGTAGATTTCTCCGGAGCTTAAATAATTTACACGGATGCTTGAAAATAAAATCATTTTGACTTGCACCTCTTGTGACTTTAGGAGGGCTCTATCCATCCTACTTAGACTCAACCCTTTTCAAGAAGAATCTTGAGAAGAAAACCACAATGGCAAAGTGCAAACAAGCAAAAGAACTGCCAATAATGGGAGAAAGGCTATTCCTATGATGCTGTAATTCTCAGAGCCAATGAGTATTTTGTCCAAATATTGAATTTGAGGAAGTCTTCACATTCACATTTTTCCTGGATTAGCTTGTCTTTGACTCTTTTTTCCTTATATAGAAATGGCTGGACTGGTCACATTTTTAAAAGAAATGTAGAAATGATTTTTTAGGCCAAATCAAATTTTATGTTTCTGTTTCTACCAAATTATTTTCAGATGCAAGAAAAGCAAGCCACACATAAGAACTGCACACTGCAATAAAGTTGGAATGCAAGTCTTCATCAGAGGGAGGGAACAAACTTGGATAATTCAGCCACCAAATATGTGAGCCACAAACAAAGTGTAAACACAGGTAGGCGCTCCACCCCCACCCCAGGAATTTTAATCAATGCAATTTTTTTTTTAAAGCCTGCTTATACCTAGTAAAAATATATGGGAATTTCTTTCGTTCTTACTGTGTTTAAATGCTTGGCTTGAAAAATTTTGTGACTATTCTTGAGTAAAACAACCACCACAACAAAAACACAACAAATAAAAAACACACAAAATAAAACCCATTGTGGCAAGTTTTTCATGCTTAGGTCACACATAACAGATTAAAGTAGAAAGTAAATTACTATGCCTGAAATCTTTCTCTAGGACCCAGCCCCAAAATATTTCCCTATGGTAAAGGAGTTTCTAGCCTGAATTCCGTTTGTTTCCTCCTCTATCATTTAGGCTTACTTGCATAGAGAGCAGAAAATTTCTGCCAAATAAATCAAAGTAAGGGATAAAGACGATCAGATTGTCTTTTTTGGGGGGGTTCAACAATTAACTCAAGTCGAAAACAGGCAACTTTAAAGTACAGTGGCCAACATCAAATTGTAGTCTTTCTGCCATTTGCCATAAATTTAAAAATCTCTTGCTATGTGTTTTATAGATTTTTTAGCAATATTTTGACTTTATAATTTTTTCATATAAAAGTTAATTTTACTAGGCTTTGCAGTCTCTTAGGAACTTTTATAGTAAAATGAAAACATAACATGACTTCCAAATCCCCTGAGGTAATAGTAATGCCCTATATTTCTTGAAGGAGTTGTGGTTTTCAAAGGCCACTGTGGTGGTTTGAAGCTGTATATACCTTCCCAACATGTTCTTAAATTTAATCCATTCTTGTGGATGAAAAACATTCTAAGTTGAACCTCTTGATGAGGCTACTTCAATAAAGATGTGACCCACCTCAATCAGGATGTGTCTTGATCCTATTACTGGAGTCCTTTATAAGAGAATGAAAGTCAGACAGAGAAAAAGAAAGCCACAGAATCAAGAAGCTGAAAGCAAAGAAACCCAGAAGATAAGGGAAAGACCAGCAGATGCCACAATGACCTTGCAATGAGGCACAGCAGCCAAGGATCACTGGTAGCCAATCTTCAGGAAGAAAGCATGACTTTGACAATGCCTTTGTTTGGACATTTTCATGGCCTCAAAACTGTAAGCTAATAAATTCCATTGCTTAAGCCAACCCATTTCATAGAATTTTCTTCTGCAGCCTAGGAAACTAAAACAACCTTTAATTAAATAATTAAATGTCTCCATTCATTTTCTTTATTTCTTTATTGCTTCATATGTGACAGTTTAGGTGTCAGAAATTCCTACATGTATAACACAGCATTCCACATTCCACAAAGGGTGCTTATTTGTGTGCAGGTAAGCAGATAATTATATTATAAAAAATAATATATTTTTCTATTACTTATCTGAGCTGATGAGAAATTTAAGGAAATCTTGATAGAGAGGAATAACAAAAAGGTATGTATTCAAAGAAATAGACAATTTCCAAAGTTGGTGTTTGTCCTGAAGCTATCTACCATACCTGGTGGCCAGGGCCGTATGGGAGAGCAGATACAAAGTATGGAGTCTATGCAAGGTAAGTTGTAAGAGAAAAGAAATAACTTCAAACTCAGTGCCCCCCAAAAGTGACAGTCCCCATAGGTGAACTAGGAAAAAACATTTTCAGGAGATTGAGGCCATACAAGCTACCATGAATGAGAGTCACCAGAAAAATCACACTGGAGATTTCAACTCAAAATAATGCAGGTTTTAGAAAACAATATAAAGACTATGAAGTAAAATCAGTCACATATTTAAATAAATATAAAAGAATATCAAGACTTTAAAGGAGGACAGGCAGATTTGAAAAAAGGAACCAAATGATGGACCTGGAAATAAAAGATTCACCCAAAGTAGAGTACAGAATCAAATAGATTGAAAATGTCAAATACAGAGTCCTTGGATCAGATCTGTAGCCATCAGTGAGTTCCTGGCCCTATTTTGATAACTTAAGCTGGACAATTTTAAAATTTTAAAAATTTTAAAATTTTAGAATAAGTTGAACCCAAAATCAAAGAAGAGCCATGAAACAAAAACCACTAGGCCAGACATAGAAATTAACCATCAAAGTAAATTCACCAAAATATTCAGATGCCTAGACATGAGCAAAAATTACAAACTTAAATCAATTCAAAGAGTTGAAGGAAAATATGACTAAAATGATAAAGGGTATTAAGAAGACACTGGGTACACATAAAGAATAATTTGAAAGCCTGCAAAGAAAAGTAACAGAGCTTATGGGAATAAAAGACAAAATGGGTGAGATTAAAAATACATTAGAGGCATATAACAGCAGATTTGAATAGATGGAGGACAGAATTAGTGAATTGGAGGACCAAGCATCCGAACTTGAAAAGACAGGAGAACAGAAAGAGAGAAGAATGGAAAAAATAGAACATGGTCTCAGGGAACTGAATGACAAGGCAAAATGCACAAACATATGCATTGTGAGTATCCCAGAAGGAGAAGAGAATGGAAAAGGAGCAGAAAGAATATTTGAGGAAATAATTATCCAAAGCTCCCCAGTCTTTATGAAAGACATAAATATCAATACCCCAAAAGGGCAATGCACCCCAAATGGAATAAATACAAATAGACCTACTCCACAACACCTACTATTCAGAATGACAAATATCAGAGATAAAGAGAGGGTTCTAAAAGCAGCAAGAGAAAAGCAATGCATCACATACAAGGATACCTCAATAAGATTAAGTGCCGACATCTCATCAGAAACCATGGAGGTGAGAAGAAAGTGGTATGATGCATTTAAGGTACTGATAGAGAAAAACTGCCAGCCAAGAAGCCTGGATTTGACAAAACTGTCCTTCAAAAATGAGGGTAAGTTTAAAGTCTTCACAGACAAACAAAACCTGAGAGTATGTGACCAAAAGACAAGATTTACAAGAGATACTAAAGGGAGTGCTACAGTCTGAAAGGAAAAGACAAGGGTGAGAGTCTTGGAAAACAGTGTGGAAATGAAGATTATTAGTAAGGGGACTTAAAGGGTAAAAACAGTAAGATATGACAATAGAAAGCCAAAGGATAAAAAGGATGAAGTAAGTAATGCTGTTACAGTAATAACATTGAATACTAATGGATTGAATTCAATCAAAAGACATAGAATGACAGAATGGATTAAAAAATATGAGCCATCTATATGCTGACTACAAGAAACTCACCTCAGATGTAAGGACACAATCAGGTTGAAAGTAAAAGGTTGGAAAAAAGATATTCCACACAAATAATAACCAAAAAGGATCTGGAGTAGTGATATTAATGTCAGACAAAATAGATTTTAAATGTGAAACTAGTATAAGAGATGAAGAAATTCATTATATATTAATAAAAGGGGCAATTTGCCAAGGAGAAATAGCTATAATAAATATTTATGCGCCTATCTTAGGTGCCCTAAAATACGTGAGGCACACATTGGCAAAACTGAAGAGGAAATAGACTTCTCTACAATAATAATTGGAGACTTCAATACATCATTCTCAGCATTGACTAGAACATCTGGATAAATAAGAAACAGAGAGCTTTAATTATATGATAACTGAATTAGACCTAACAGACATATACAGAGCATTACAACCCAAAACAGGAGGATATACATTTTTTTCAAGTGTTCATGGATCCTTCTCCAGGATAGACCATACGATGGGTCACAAGACAGTTCCCAATAAATTTAAAAATATTGAAATTATACAAAGCACTTTCTCCAATCATGATGGAATGAAGCTGGAAATCAATAATGGGTGGGAAGAGGGAAAATTCACAAATATATAGAAATTAAACAGCACACTCTTAAATAATCAGTGGGTCAAAGATGAAATTGCAAGAGAAATCAGTAAATATCTCAGGACAAATGAAAAAGAGAACAAAACATATCAAAACCTATGGGATACAGCAAAGGCAGTGCTGAGAGGGAAGAAGAAAGAGCTAAAATCAAAGACCTAGCTGCACACCTGGAGGAACTAGAAAAAGAACAGCAAAATAATCCAAAACCAAGCCATAGGAAAGAAATAAAAAAGGTCAGAACAGAAATAAATGAAATTGAGAAAAAAAATAGAACCAACAAAACCAAAAATTGGTTCTTGTAGAAAAATATTTTAGTTCAAAATCCTCCTATATTTTTCCATGCAAGTGCCTTTGTATAGCTTATCTTTCCCTTGAAAATACATCATAAGCATATTACTATGTTGATCATCTTTTCTACTACAAATTTTTAATGGATGAATAGTCTTTCATCATATGATGTTGCTTTAAACTTATATCACTTACCACTTAGCTTCTCTGATAATTTGAATTATTGTACAGTAAATCTTTACTTCCTTCCTGCCCTACTGTAGATGGCTTTCTAACTCTGTTGCTATTGAACTTGGCCATGGAACTTACTTTGACCACTGGAAGTTAATGGATTTTATTTTAGCAGAGGTCTTACATGTGTTTGTCCAAATTAGCTTGGCTCTAGTGCTTTGATATTCTTCATAGTGTCAAAGATAAACTGAGGCATTTAAATTTTTTTTTGTTAGAGTTTATTTAGACAACAAAGAATTCATGAATCAGGTGTTGCCAAACAAAAAGTAGTAAGGAGCTCTGCCGAGGCAGTGGAAAGGGGAAGCTTAATACAGGACAAATGTAGAAGCAAGTGAGGTAATGCTCTGGTTGGCTGATGCTAACTTTCTATTTTACATAGGCGTTCTTACAAAGTGGGGAACAAATATATATTGATTAGTATGGATGCTTGTCCATTCTGATAAACTATCTCTATTGTTCCAAACCAGGTATTGCTTATCTATGATCCTGAAAGGTGTGTTCCTTTGTTCCATTTTCTCCAAAAGCCCTTGCAGGTCAGTTGTTTTGTCTTCTGGAAAATACTTTCTGGCAAAGCGGTCCCTCCCAGCAACGTCCAATGCAGGCAGCCATTTTATTTTACTTAACAGTCTCCCCTTTTGGTCATTTTTCCAATGATCTCATTGGAAGCTTAACCAAAACAT
Organism: Cabassous unicinctus; assembly: GCA_029593785.1. Lineage (NCBI taxonomy): Eukaryota > Metazoa > Chordata > Mammalia > Cingulata > Chlamyphoridae > Cabassous > Cabassous unicinctus. The sequence goes on along the minus strand of JAQZBX010007656.1, from coordinate 26,684 downwards.
TCCAGTTACCACCATTAACTTCTTTTCTTATTGGATGGTCAAGTAGTTTCGCTCAGTTGTTCTGTTGCTTTTTTTTTTCCCTTCTTGATCACAGTGAGTTTGTTGGGAGGCTGCTCAATTACATGTAGGACCACTGGAGTGGGCTTATTTACTCAGTTGAGTGGATTACTGGTACAGCCTTCTCTCCAAGTCAGGGTGTCTTTTATTTTCATTTTTACCCTCAGCCCATTAGAAAAATCCCATTTCTATCCCATTTTCCTTTTGATTAGCTATTTTAAGAGCAAACTTCTCTCTTGAGGATGACAAAGATTTGAACAGAATCTTGAAAAGTAGTTTGTACAAAAAGAAATAAAAACATTCCAGCTGAATATCTCAATGAAAAGCATAAATCAAAAGCTACTAGCTGTCTCTATATTCCATTAAACCAAGAATTTAGGTCAGGAAATAGATCTGTCCACTGAAATGTTTGAGCCTGACAGATATTATGAAATACGAGGCCCAGTTTGGGAATATAAGGTAATCTATTTATCCAATATAACATAGTTATACTCATTTGTAATTCCCCTTCTCATGATTCTTCTGCTCCTTTTATTTGAACCTATAATTTTCAATATGCCCACTAAATATATCTTTTAGACACTTAAATCTTCAGATTATTCATAGGACAGTTGATCCCTGAATCCCAACAGAGTTGTGGCCAACTTCTACTCTCCAGTTCTTCAGGCTTGCCCTAGACAACTAACAAAAAGATGATGATGGACAAGTCCCTTCCCGAAAAAACAAGGAGTATCTCCAACTGCAAGCAAAACAATTCCTTCCATCTGCCCCATAATATCTAAGTCCCCTCTCAGCATGAAGCAGTCAGAGCAGACATCATCCCAAATCCCTCAAGACTGAGGAATGAACAAACATAAGAAGGAGTGTAACCACGGACCAAAGTAGATCTATTGTTATTGTAGTTATTTTCTTGTGTTAATGGAAGAACTTGTAATGATGACATAAAGATAGTAGTTGCCAGGGGTTCAAAGAGGAGGGGGAGGGATGAATAGGTGGAACACAGGGCAATTTGAGGGCAGTGAAATTGTTCTGTATACCACTGCAATGATGGATACATGACATTAATACATTTGTCAAAGCCTATAAAACTGTACACCACAAAGAGTAAACCATAATGTAAACTATAGACTTTGGTAGATAGCAATATTTCAATATTGGTATATCAAGTGTTAACAAATGTACCACACTAATGTAAGATGTTAATAATAGGAGAAACTGCGTGTGGAGTTATATGGGAATTCCCTGTATTTCAGTGTATTTTTTCTGTAAATCTAAAACATCTCTAAAATAATGTTTGTTATTACTAAAATAAATACCTTAACATGGTTCTTTAAAATAGTCACAGTACCAGATTTATAAATATTAAACACAACAGAACCATGCAGTTATCTTCAGTTTAAAGCAAAATAGCTCAGATAATGAAAGGAGCAGAACCTGATAACAGGGGTATATTATAGTATTCTGTTAAAGCACAATATTTCTCTTTACATTCACCCTCCTTTTGATCAAGGATAACCCCAAGGAAAGATTATACTTGATCATAAAATAAAGCTGGTTTTGTTAGATTTGGCCTGATTATTTACCTAGGTGCAGCTAGAATGGCGATTTACCACATAGGCCTTTTAAATTTGCTTTGCTGGATATTTTCATAAAGAACTTATAAGAAAACTTGTTCTCTGAAACAATAAAGGATAATAAATAAGGTCAGCATAAAGCACAGAAGATTATTCTGATATGATACAGAAACTTTGCCTTCTAGGAGATTAGCCAGATGATTAAGGAAAACTTTTTACAACCTATTACTAAAAGCTGACCAATAATTTAAGAAAATTTTATTTTAACAGAGAGAAAACCAAATTCTAGTTTTGTATGGATACTGTCTGATAAGAAAACCATTAAAATCTTATAAACCTATCAAATCTTAGCTAACCTTGAGCACAGCACAAAAAATTCCTGTTTCACAAAGCTTCTACAACTTTCTATATTCATTCAGATTTTGTCTTATATATTTCTGTTTCTCATTCTGCAACAAGTAGTTATTTTACTTTAGGACAAAACTATTTTCTTTATCCTTAACAAAAACAGAACCTGAATACTTTACATATTTAATGTGATGGTTAGACTAATGTGTCAACTCAACCAGGTAATGGTGCCCAGTTGTTTGGTCAAGCAAGCACTGGGCTAAATGTAATACAATGGCACTTCATGGACTTTAATCATCTGTGAGTTGATTGCATAGATGGCTGATTAAATCTACAACCAACTGAGGACATTGCCATCAGCAATGAATGATCTATCATCCAATCAGTTGAAGGCCTCAAAAGAAGAAGTGATTTCAGCATCCAGAGAGAATCCCCATCTCTACTTCAGACAGCCAGAATCTCCTGGGGAATTCAAGGAGGACCTTCATCTGAGTCCCTGGCTTGCAGCCTGCCCTACAGAATTTGGGCTTGTGCATCCCCATGGTTGCATGAGACAATTTTATAAAATCTCATATTGTCTACAGATATCTCGTATTGATTGTATTTCCTTAGAGAACCCTGACTAATACATTGAAGTTACCAAAAAGATCTTGGAAACAGTCTTCAAGTCTACATCCTACAAAACATACTTACTTTTGAAATAAAGTTTGTCAAAATAATAGCTCAAATTTTTTTAATACAAATTTACATTTTTCATCACCTTAAACATCTAGTAGATATAATGCTAGCTTATTTGATCAGTAAACCTGGGTAAATTTGTAAGAACATACATAATAAAATTTTATACTTGTACTTAACATCAATAACTCAGAAGATATAAGTGTTTTTATTTAATGAAGAATATTAAATTTGTCGCATTTGTCAAAGTTTTGCTTAAGTTATGTGAACTTGAATTTTCAAAGCAATTGGATTAGGTTTTATAAGAATACTCCTTTTTAAAATTTTACATTGGAAGTATTAGAAGTTCTGCTTCTTTGATTACTGAGATTTTAGGAGTATGTAATTTATATAAGCTCTTATTTATCTTTATGTCAATTTGAATAGAGTTCTTTTAAGGAGTATTACAAATTAATTTAGTAATGCCATCTGGATGTAGGAAAATATCGTGCATGAAACATACAGACAGACACAAATAAAGAATTTTATAGCTTCAATATAAAAATTTTCAGCCATGAGTCACACATAAAAACACAGAAGTACAGGAAACATAGCAATTCAAAACTCACTTGTTTATATAAAAGAGTTGGCTTTCTTATTCTTGCCCCACTCTTACATTTTATCAGCATTTGTTCTTGGCAGATGATACATGTTGAGGTTAATTGCTTAATATGAAGGCTAAAGCTTTCCCGTTGATATTTGTGGAGGAAACTTAAAATTTTCTTTGTTCTGATGTGTAATCTTATAGAAGCTTCGCTTGATTTCTTGGGCCTATTTGACCCTCAAATTTATGTGGAAAGAGGGATCTATTAGGTCCCTTTCTGGATCAGTCCATTCTGCTTTTGCCTTGAGGATTTAGCATCTGAGGTTCAGACCAAGATGTGTGCAAGAATCAGGTAACTCTGGATCATGCACACCCAAAAGAATTCTAATTGTTTCTATGAATAATATACCTCTGAGTTCCATCTTTGACCACAGGTTAAAAGAGGTGGTGGTGAGAGTGCCAGGGTCTGTGAAGGGTCCAAACTCAAAAGGCATCTGTCTAGCTTCCTTTTCTTCTTCATATTCAAAGTAAAAGGGTAAATGAGAAAGGGGTTAGTAGATTCAGAATAATTAGGCAAAAGATGATAAAGAGAAGGGGCTGAAGGCAAAGTAGGCAAAAAGTCAGTTTGTTCACCGTCCTTGTCAGTTGTCTCGGCTTCTTGCTTAATACGTTTTTTTTTTCAATTGACTTTTGTAAAAGGCCTTTTAATGAGGCTATTTTGGTATCACTAATTCTTTTTGGTGTCTCAGCATACCAATTAAAAGTGTGTTTCATTGCTTTGGGGGTATTTAGAATCCTCTCTTTTTCAAGGTGGCCTCTCAATGTCCAAACTGAAATTTCCCCATCATGACCACTGCAGTGCCAAGCTACCTTTAGTATAGAACACACATTTTCTATGTGCCCAGTGATCACTTTCTTTCCCTTTCAGATGGTCCTTCTCAAAGAATGGGTGTCTGACCTGAGGCCTTATCTGGACCCAGTTCAGTTTTATTGTGCCAAAATAAACTCAGAGAACTCTGAGCCTGGCTCTAAGAGGGACTTACCCATGACCTTCATGTGCAATGAGAAAGCAGTGAGCACAAAAATGGTTCTGTGGGTACCTTCACCTGGTTACTAATTGCTCTTGGGAGCTGCCAGGGGTCTCCTGCATGTTCCACTTCCAGCACAAGATTTTGTCAAAGATAAACTGAGGCATTTAAAAAATTTTGTTTAACTTTATTTGGGAAACCCACAATTTGTGAATTGGGCAGCACCAAACTGAAAGTGGTAAGGAGCTCTGCTGAAGGAATGGAAAGGGGAAACATATGTAGGGTAAAAGTGGAAGCAAGAGGAGAAATGTCCAGATTGGCTGATGTTAAATTTCCATTTTACATAGAGGGGTCTTACAAAGCGGGGAGAAGATATGGTATGCGTGTCCATTCTGATAAGCTCTATCAACTGGACAGAAACCAGTTTATCACCAGAGAGTGCTTATTTGCAATTCTGTAGGGTATATTCCATTGTTCTATTTTCTCTGAAAACCTCTGCAGGTCAGTTGTTTTCTCTTCTGAAATCGTTTCTCGAAAAGGGCATCCTTCCAGCAAACGTCCAGCGCAGAAGCCATTTTATTTTACTTAACAATAGATAACTGATGGCCTTTCAGCTGAGGCCCCCAAATATACACATGTGAAACAAACCTGAACCCAAACTGGATCTTGGAGCAAAGCTTAGCCAATGTAGAGCTACCCAGTCAAGCCTAGCCTAAATCAACCAATCCCAATTGACCTGAAGACTCATGAGCATTAAAATAAATGCTTAAAGTTACAACCACTGACTTTGGAAATGGTTTTGGCTTGCATTATTGTGGCAATAGCTGATTAATACAACTGTATTAGACATTGAGTTATTTCTAGTTTTGCTATTGTGAACAGTGCTTCATTGAACATGTCACTACCGCTTTTTAAAAAGCTATTATTATTATTCCCTTTTCAAAGTTGAAGAATCTAATACTTGGTTTAAGTTTGTCACCCACTGGCATACAGCTATTAAGTGACAAAGCCATAATTTGAATCTGGAACTCTCTGATGCCAAAGCCCATGATTTTTACAAGTTGCTGCATTGTCATTGAAAAATGTGTACTCTTTGGGGATGCTGAAGTGTTATAATTGCACAGAATGACTTTGGAAATATAAGCTGTAATTGCTTTTTGTCTCATTTTCATTGGCATTTAAAATTTAACATTGTGCTGAAATCGTGTTACATGAAATGCAAAACACTCTACATCCATCCCTTAAAGCAACCTTAACTGGGTACAGTGTTTTATCTTAGAGCAGACATTAAATCAGACTGTAATTTGTAATAGAAATTGTTGTTTCAATATGAGAATGAGTGCCTTGCTAAAGTTAACAATTCTTAGTTCTCTTCTTTAAATAAGCATCTTTTTTCATAACATTCATAACATTCATCCTTTTACACACATAAACAGAGTGAGATAATATTTGAAAGAGTATGGCAGTACTTCAGAGCTTTTCACGAGGAGTCAGTGATGGTGACATTACTCATGAAGAACAGGGTCAGAAGGGAGTAATACGCATCTTGTGAAGAGGCAATCGCTCAAATTGGTAGCCGTCAACAGAATCCCATGTTCAGTTTGTGTTTGCTAAATTAAGCATGTTTGATGTTTAAATGGTCTATTTAGAACTAGAATGTGTCTGTAAGTCAAGAGAATTGCCATTCATTTCTTTCTGTTCAGCGAATACCTGGTTTGACATCACGTAGACCAAAACAATTAATTTAGATAGAATAACTTCAATAGGTCAAAAATCATTGTCATCATAAGACTCCTAATAAATAATCTTTCTGACACTGAGATCCAGGGACATGTCAAAGGAAGGATTACTGCACTGCGGATCAATTTGCAAATGCAACAGTTTCTGTATATGGCCTTTACAGAACCTCACTCTCTATATGTGCATGCAATATTTTGGTTAGTTATGTTCAGTCACAAAAAGAGAAATTGAGTTAACTAAATAAGAGCTATAGGTCAGCTTTGTCTTTCACAAAATTCAGTATGCATTTAACCTACCCCATACCTTTGAGGACACAAGGTGGAATGGAACATAAAGTGGGAGAGATGCAAGCAAAGTCCTGGAGCCATTGTGTAGTTGGAGATTTCAGACAAAATTAATCATGTCTTTTTAGCTGTCTTGAAGGAGAAGTGCAGATGGAGAAGTAGTGAAACTGGGTAAGGGCAGTAGGGGAAGCACAATAAAGATATGGTGGAAGATAATAAGCCTCATTTGGGTAACAGCAAGAGTTACAAGAGATTTATGAGTTAATGAGGGAAAGGTAGGTTGGGTGTCTATGATGGCTGATGATGTACATGTATATGTGTCTATAAATCTATAGCTGTATATCTGTAACTGTATTGTATCTGTATGTACATCTATATCTACCTATAATACATGTATGTACGTATGTGTGTATATATATATATGTATGTATAGAGATACTAAGCTGAAAGTGTATCTTTCCATATAATGCTTAAAATATTACAGTCAAGAAGACTTATACCTGTCAGCATAAGATTTTTTTTGTTTTACCCGGAGGTCCTGGGGATCGAACCCAGGTCCCTCCATACGGGAGACGGACGCCCAACCATTTGAGCCACGTCCGTCCCCAGCATAAGATTTTTCTGAAGTTATTTCTCTTTCCAGAGAAGGTTGAGCTTGTGCCTCATGGTTCATGCAGGGGTTAATTGGCTCCAATGAAAAGGGACATCAGTGCCTTCACCCTCAGGCTCCTCACACCAACAGGCTCCATAAAAGAAGAGAGTTCAGTAGCCTCTTCTGCCATATTCATCTTATTTACTCTAATATATTCAGGACATGTGGAGTCAGGATGGGATTTACAAATGTATCCAACTGTTCCCTGAGGAAGCTCAAGCTAAAAGGCGTAGGCCTGGGTCACGACCAACTATTTCTCAGGCCCTAGGAACTGCTTATAAACCAAAGTTTACTCATAGAGCATCCAAGCCCATGGATGTCTGTGGCATTTCCCTTCACTCCAGGGATTCTCGGATCTTCTTGGTCCACACATAGTTTGCCAACGAAATGATGTCATAATGGATGCACGAATGAAGCTCAGCCAGCTGATGCTCACAAAAAACAAACAAATAAAAAGTCACTGCACTGTCGAAAGCCTCCATGCCTTCCGAGAATCATTTTTGGAGAGTCTCTACTAGCCAGATGTAAGCGTAATCCGCTGTAGTCAGCTAACTTTGGGGTGATTTTCCTCCCACATTGCTGACCATAATTCTGTCCTGCTGTAGGAACACTATGTTTGCTGCGTGTGAATCTTTCTTTGGTTTGCCCATACTAGCTATTACATCAAAGTTTTTAAAGTATAAAATTGATAACATCTACCTAAAATTTAGGTATTAATTAGCATCCAAGAAAACCTTGCACTACTTGCTAACATTCGCCTAGAAAGATGACTTCTTTTTCAGTATTTATAAAATGGTTTTGGGGGTCTCAGAATAGGCCAAAGAAACTGATTGCCATGGACAAGCTAATTTTGTTGACGCCCACACGGCTGACCACTTCCTATTTCCTTTGGCACATACGTGGAGGGCCAGACAGGGTCCTCTCCAAGGAAAAATAAGCACACGGTTCTCACCCCCAAAGACTTCTTGGCTTGCTGATGGCCACTGCCCCTAATTCAACAATCAAATGGCAAGAGAGTGTAAACAGAGGTTTCCTCCTGAGCAGTCATGGTGGACCAAGGAGAATACTTTCTTCTCCCTGTCAGGAAATTTACATTAACACCTTTTGACACTTTAGGGTTCTACCTAAGGTTTCATTAAATTTTCACTTCAGTGAAGGAATTTGTGCACCCTGTCATTACAAATCAAGGTCAAAAGGAGACATGAAGCTTGCTACATTTCAGATAGCCGGTGGCTAAATATGCCATTTTGTCTATGCTGTTTCTTATCCCCAAAGAGTGCTCACAACCTTCTCTTCACTGTGACACACTGAGCAACATGTATGTGTTCAGTACACTCTCATGGGAAAATGTAGATTTTCACACCACCCACCACATTTCTTTTGTCAAATGCAGTAATGATCCCAACTCTTCACAATTGTTAGTGGTCCATCACTGGAGTCTCAACTGGCTAAGTCAGAGCCTGCTGGTGACGTCCAATTCCTAATCAGCCTGTCAGTATGCAAGGCAGTGAGAGAGAAACTATCACAAGAATAAACCTTAAGACATCCCAGTTTACATTTTAAAAATAAACTTATTCACAAACATAGTACCTTATGCCTTATTTGAGTAGAAATCTTATTGAAATCAAACAATTTTTGTGGCAATTTTCCCAAACAACCAAACACCAGGACAAGACATTGAAAAGTGCTGCTCTGAAACAAGGCACCAATCTGTTCTCTGACAGCAAGTAGCATCTTTAAGGGTGGAAGTGTGCAGTGGAATTTTGGTTGCTAAGATGTTCAGGCACTGTTAGGAAAGTGCTGATCTTACTGCTTCTCTTCATGTTTTCATGTTACAGGAAAACTGCTGTGTGGGATGGAGAAGGAGGAATCAGGAGAGCTAGGTGATATAAGGGAAGTTTGCACAGGTCTAACAAGGGCATGAAACAGCCTCAAGGATGTCAGAAACAGCAAAGATTGAGGAAAGTTGGAATAATGAGTGTGCTTGGGATAGAAAGTATCACACATGGTTTCTTAGCCAATTCCCTTGAAGCATGGGCATCACAAATGCTGGTGGGAAGTTGAGAGGAACTACTGGCTATAGAAATAAGTGAATCATCAACCAGGAAGTCAAGGGAAATGCTCGAAGCTCTCTATGGATGAATGGGTTTGGAGGCTCCTGAGACTTTTGGGCCTAAACTAATTTTTGGCTTGTGATCTTTTGCTTGTGGGCATTTTCAGCTTGAGTATTAAGAATGGTGATGGTGAGGGGGGTAGAGAAAGAGAGAGGATAAAGGGCAAGAAGGAGGACCAGATTTAAAGAGAGGAGAAGAGGAAAAATGAACTGGGAATGGGGCGAAAGAAAGAAGAGTGATCATTTATTATAAACATTTCCTAAGCACTTGAATTGCAGCTTTGCATTTAATATTCATGACATCCTTCTGAAACAGATGCTACTATTTCCATTTTATAAATGAGAAAGCTCAGATTGGGTGAACATATTGCCCAAAGCCACCCAAGTACTGAGCTGGAATACAAACCCTGGTCTCTTGCCAGCAGAGCCCTGTGTTCCTAACTACTAGACCACCAGATCCTTGGGCTCCTGGGTATTTGGAAGGGTCTTCCTCTCTTTGAATATGGGGCAGGGTGTTTGGAGAGTGAGGTGGTTTGTTTAAGTAGGACCTTTTGATTCTGAAGAGCTCATAGGTGGGACGCAGAGATGAGAAAATTGGGAACTGACTCCAAGCTGGTTTTCTGGGGTTGGGGAGAGAAGAGTGGTGTTGGTTTATGACACTTTCCATTTCCTTCCAGATTGTCCTGCAAGTTCACTAGCATAAGGAAAAAAGAAAGGATTCGGGAGAACACTATCTAGGAATGAAGATTTTCATTTATTTGTAGCTTTCCTTGTGCTATAGCTTTTAGGAACTGTTGGGAATTGAATCATGTTCCCCAAGAAAAGCATGTTCAAGAGGCACCCCCTGGTCCTGTGGCTGTGAACCTGTTTATAAATAGGATTTTTGAAGATGTTATTAGTTAAGATGTGCCCAAACCAAATAAGGTAGGCATTGATCCGGTATGGCTGAAGTCATTGCAAGCAAAGGAAATCGGACACAAGAGAAAAATCCACATGGGAAGAAATTGGTAGTCAACTGAACTCAGAGGAGAAAGGCAAAGACATCAATGTATGCATTGCCATGTGACAGAAAAGTCAAGGACCAAGGATCTCTAGCAGTCAGCGCCAGAATGCCACAGTCTTTGGGGAGAAAGCATTGCTTAGCTAATGTCTAGATTTTGGACTTCTCCCAGCCTCAAAACTATGAGCTAATAAATCCCCATTGCTAAAGACAATCCATTGCATGATATTTGTTTTAGAACAGGAAACAAAGTGTTTTGATGTGGGGACAGAAAAATATAGAGTTCTCATACTTTGAACATTCTTGATTCAACCGATGAATCTCATTTTTCAGGCATATTTTTATTCAGACTGCAATTGGCTTATAGTAACACCACAGTTGATGAACTGGTGAAGCCCAACAGATAGGTACAACTGTTTGAAGACATCTTTTTAGGTAGAGGATTTTATACCCCCCCCCCCCAATAACTTTAGATTAAAGGATTTATTTCATTTGTGTTTTGAGTAAATTAGTGACACTGGGGATTAAATGATACAGGCTTTGCCTTGCAAAACCCCTCTTCTATAGGAAATACCTTGTGTATTCTGCTGAAGACCCTTGTAAAAGAGCTGACCAAAGAGTACAAATGCCTTGGACCCCAGCTACAGTGATCTGATCATGTTTAGTATGAAGAAATTTTTCCATGCCTCTTTGTGATACCACAGATTAGATTCTCAGAGAAGGAATTACACTGATTAGCCACAGCCAAACTTCTGGCTACACCTGAAGAATCATTAGGATATTGAAGTACATACAGTGGGTTTAATAATCTTGCCAATAGAACTTGAAAAAAAATGGATGGATTGATGATGTGATGGTTAATTTCATGTGTCAACTTGGCTAGGTTATAGTGCACAGTTGTTTGGTCACAAAAGCATTGGCTTGATTACAGTTTAGGTAATTGTAGATGGCTTTAAATAATTAGTCAGTTGATTGCATTTACTTCAGTTTACAACTACACTCAACCAAAGAGATTGCCTTCAGCAAGGAGAGAAGAATCCTCATCCAATCTGTTGGAGGCCTTAAAGAGACAACTGAGAACTGAAGGTTTCATCAGTCAGAAAGAAAAATTTCTATCTCTACTTCAGCCAGCCCTGTTGTCCTGGGGAATTCAATGTCATCTTCATCAAGTTTCCAACTTGTGGCTTGCCCTACATTTTCAGACTTTTCAATCCCCACAGTAACATGAGCCAATTTCTTCTCTCTCTCTCTGTTATCAGTTCTGCTCCTCTGGAGAAGCCTGACTAATACAGATCTATCTTACACTTAGAGCAACTGATAAATATTCTGCAAATATGTAGAAATCTTGATATAGGCACACCGAATAGATACTCCCATTTGCCTTCACTTGTAGACCAATACTCCAGATAACTTAGACCCATAGCTCTTAAACCTAATGTTCATATGAGTCACCAGCAGACCTTGTTAGAATGTGGTTTTTAATACAGTCTGTCTGAATGGGGCCTGAGATTCTGCATTGCTAACAAGCTCTCAGCTTGCGCTGCTGCTCTGCGACCATAGGTGACACAGCAAGTCCCTGGAGAACTGGCGATTTAAGCTGCAGAGGCCACCCCTGGAGAGCATTCTCATGGATTTTTCATGGCATGCCCCTTCATGGTGGCCTTGTCCCAACATATGAAACATGATAGTAGATTTTTAATGCAGTTTAAATTTTGTAGTTTCAATATTTAGAGAAGAGAGCAGACTAGGATACAGAACCAACTGTGTTACCATAGCCACACATATTTTTATGCATTTCTGGAGTCTATTTGTAGAACTCAACTGCAAACAATTTTTAAAAATAATGGGCCCAATAGTTTTTCATCTCACTAGAAGGAGAGCAAAACAAAAATTGCCATCTGGGGATATAATAATCTATTCTTAACGACAATCTTTCCAAGACCCATTTAATTAAAACAAACAAAAATGAAAAGCCTTTTTGAGTCTCTGAACCCACAAGCATGATAAGCAACTGGTTCTGCTTCTCCATGTAATCTTGATAAAACACATCCCACATCCCAAGAAGCTTTTATAAAGCTATCCAAACGATTACAAGCACTTCCCTCCTTCTATTGTAGTTTTCTTTATAAAAAACACATAGTCTTGTACACACACACACAACTGTGCACACATACTTACATTTGTACACATATATCCCTAGACATTGCCTGGAGGAATTTGCTATACAAACATCGCAGTATCATCACTTTTCTTTATTTTGGATTCAGAACACTACACTTTTTAGACTTTTCAATAATATGCTGATAGTGAATTAGACTTTTAGATGATCTATGGATTAAGTTCTTCCAGGAACTGCCAGGTTTACTCCAATATGATTCCAGTATATTGAGAAAAAGTGATTCCAACTAGAATGTGCTGAAGGGATGGATATGGCTTCCATGCAGGGCATATTTCAGCTTTTTCCAAATAACATTCTTGTAGAGATTAGAGGATAATCTGACAGCCAGACTCAGCCAATTAAAACAGTAATTGAAATGGCTGAAAATGTTTTCCTTGGCAAAATTTGGTTATTATCCTTCATTTTGGGCTTCCTGAATAACAAAAAAATAGGGTCAATCATAAGACTCCTAATTTATTTTCTTTGTTATCTTTTCTCATCAAACAAAAAAGGCTGTTGTGGAGCTTAAATAAAAACCTGAAAACTGTGGTATGGGGTGATATGAAGGCAGGCTTGAAAAACAGAAAATTATTCTTAAGCATAAGCATAATAAGTAAATTTCCTCTAGGCGTGCAATATATAGGAGTTTCTGTTTTGATTGGTAATGGCAAGAAGAGGAAATGAAATAAAACACAGAAGAGGCATTTTTATAAAATGCAGTTTTTATTTTCCCCAGAATAGTAGATACTTGAAAATAAATACTTACAATTTAAGATACCTGAGGAGAAGAACTAAAAAATCAATTTATATACCATATTTTCTCCCACTGAAATTATTTGTGTTCTGTTTCTCTGGAGAGTCATCATAGAAGTGATTTAAAAATAAAGCACTTTTAAAAAATGTCAAGCCATGATTCTTTCCTTTAAAATCCTACTTTTAGCTCCAATCTTCTATGAACCTCCTCTAAAAATGTCTGAAATTAGTAAATACATTCATTTTAGCATCTTCTTGGCCCTTAGACAATTTCAAAATTGTATAAATCCATATACCAGTGGATTTAATGTGCTACACTTTAGAACTGGGAGCTTCCATAAAGTATAATTACTTGGTCTCATCCAGAACCAATTGAATTAGAAGCTTAGTGGGGGACTGACGATATTTTTTAAAAGTTCCCAAGGGAAAAGCAGCTGTAATACAGGGACTTTTTTGGGATTTGGGAATTAGCCGGAGTGACATTGCAATGACAGATATAGGCCATTTTATGTCATCATATAACATGCAGAACTGTGTGGGAGAGAGTGTGGTCTACAATGTGAACTATGGTCCAGGCTTAGTGGCAAAGCCCCAGGATGTGTATATCCATTGCAGGGGATGTGTCACTCTAATGAAGGATGTTTATGTGGGAGATTATGGGAGGTGTGGGAGGTGGGGAACATGGGAATCCTTGTAATTTTTGTGTAACATTTATGTAATCTAAGCATCTTTTAAAATATAAAAAAATAAATAAATTAATTAAAAAAAATAATAATAATAAAAAATAAAAGCTCCCAAGTGTTAAACGGCAACCATGGTTGAGAACAACTGCACTATGCATTTGTTTGTCTATGTTTTCATTGTGAGTGCGCTGAGGAATGGCTATGTTCCATCCTATCAAGCTATGAGCCTTGTGGCTGGACCCTATCGATCTTTTCTCTTCTTTTCATCTCCCTTTATTTCTTCTTCCATCCTGCAGCAGAAGAAAATGGGTCAATAAATAAACACTTTTGATTAAGTTTTGAGTAGACTAAACATATGATGTCTATTTTATGGCCACTTACATTTATTCATATATTCCCATTTTTAGGTTTCCCACTGTGGTGGTTTGATGCTGTATGTATCCCAGAAGAGCATGCTCTTAAAGTGATCCTCTCCTGTGGGGGTAAAGCCATCATAAGTAGAACTATTGATGAGGTAGGTCTGACCCACCTCGATTTGAATGGGCCTTGATCCTCCTACTGGAGTCCTTTATAAGACAATGAAATTCAGACAAAGAGAGAAAGCCAAAGAAGCAAGAAGCTAAAAACAATGAAACAAGGAGGAGAAGGAGAGACCAGCATGTGCCATGTTGCAGAGGAGTCCAGGGTCGCCAGTAGCTGGTCTTTGGGAAGAAAGCATTGCCTTGATGATGCCTTGATTTGGACATTTTCTCGGCCTCAAACTGTAAGCTAATACATTCCCATTGTTTAAAGCCAGCCCATTTCATGGTATTGCTTTGAGCAGCCTAGAAAACTAAAACACCATCCAAGCTCTGAAGTTTTTGAGATAGATCACATTCACCAACAGCATGGGCGAATCAGTAATGGTATAAATTATTCTAGGCATCACACACGGAACAAGACACCCTTTTGCTTGGAAATGGAAACTAATTATAAATTAGGTTTAGTGAACAATTCACTCATTGGATTGCTCTACATATGTGTGGATATGAATATTATTATGCAAAGCAAAGCAAAGTTAATATATTCCCTGCTTTTTAAAAAATTTCAAGCATTAATAATATCTGTAAATTTTCATTTTTTTTTTCCTGGAAGGACATACCATAAGATGTTTTATCATGTAATGTTTTATGATTAATTTCTTTGCACAGTTTTTACTCTGAGAAGAAAATCTCAAACTTTTCACAAAAGATGCTGGCCTATTTTCCAAACACACAGTCATCATCATTAGCAGCTGCATTGATCAAACTTCTATCTATGAATCTTGGAAAGCCACACTTGGTGTGTAGAATTCTATGCCACCCCCAGGCAAAGCACCAGAGCCAAGAACAACCAAAAGCACAACAAATAACAGCTGTGGTTCTGTGCATGTGTGGGACCATTTAAGCTAATGCCCAGGATATAGTATCATTTCTCCGATGGGTACAGCTGCACCAGCTGGCAGACTGTTGAAGGTGGCGGAAACACAGAAGGCAGAAACTGGCACCAAGCCCTACCTTCCCCACACCCACTCAGGCCCTACTGCACTACTCTGAGCAATGCTCACCGAGAGCTATGGCATATGGGCAAAAACATAGAAGCTAGCCGGGCAGCAGGTCTCATCCCTTGACTCTGTCACTAGTAGGTCTTCTGTGTAGTTGCCTCTGAAATAAAGTGTATCCGTTCCTCATTGCTGTGTCATAAGTCACCCCAAACTCAGCCCAGGCTGAGGAGGCAGCAGCAACCCAGAAGGAAAGTTTCTCATGGCAATGGCAGAAGTGCAAGGTGCAAGCGGAAACACAAGAGGCCCTTGAAGAGCTAGACTTGGAAGTGGCAAATTGTTATTCATACGACATTGACCAAAGCAAGGCACAAGGCCAAGTCCAAATTCAAGCAGGGGTGGACCTCATTTGACCATAAAGAGACCATATCAAAAGCATAGATACAGGGAGGGATAAAGAATTAAGTTCAGCAATTCAATCTATGACATGAACCTATCAGTTTTTCCATTTTGAGGAAAAGAATGATGATGATGATGATGATGATGATAGTATTAATAACAATAATAGCAGCTATCTTTCATTACGCAATTACTATGACCCAGACACTGCTCCAACCACTATATATATATAAATATATATATTTAATCTCAATCCTCTCAACAAGTCTATGAAATTGTAGCAGTTTGGTATTATTTATGAATTCCAAAAATAAATTTTAGATTATGTTTGTAAACTGGTCTGTTCCTCTAGGTGTATTAGAATGTATTAAATTCAGAAATTACACTTTTACTTGATTAAATAATGATTAAGGCCTTGACTGGGCTACGTCAGTAGGATGTTGAGTCCCTGCCCTTTTGATGGGTGGGGACTCTCAGAGAAAACGACACGGCAGAGGAGGTTTTGATGCTGGAGGCCTGGGAAGTAAACACCCAGGAGAAGAATGCAGAGGAATAGAGATGGCTCCACAGACACGGCAGAGGCCCAGGGAGGAGAGAGAGCCTGATAGTCTACAGCTGACCTTGTGGAGAGAACAGAGCAGCTGAGCCCAGAGAGAATGAACCCTGGGAGAAAGATGAGACTTATCCCAGCTACAGCTTATTTTAGAAGAAGCCTTAAGATGAAAAAGAAGGCTGAACCCTGGCAGATGTTGGCAGCCAACTTGCTCCAACACGTGGCAATAGACTTTGGTGAGGGAAGTAACTTATGCCTTATGGCCTGGTAACTATAAGTTTCTAGCCCAAATAAATACCCTTTATAAAAGCCAACAGATTTCTGGTATTTTGCATCAGCACCCCTTTGGCTGACTAATACAGAAGTAAATACTATTATATCCCCATTTTACAGACAAGATAACTGAGGTAGGCAGGGGACTTACAAGCAAATAATGGATAGTTATTAATTTAAAAGTATAATAGTTGCTAATTTCCTTACAGTTTTATATATGCATTTTCTGTGGATTGTGCTCCTTACCTTTGGAATTGCCTGCCAATTCCATATATCATATCTACCGTCTTGGGAATAAATATAGACTCTCCCAACCATCAAGGCGTGGGCATTAGGGAACAGGGACCTGCACATGTTGTGTTCATCACTGGGATTTACCTGGAAAATGTGCACATGAATGGAACTTGGTAACAATGACCCCAAGATAAACTAGTAAACACCCTTGGTTTAGAAGCCAAGGTGTTAAATCTCCTCCTCGTTGAAGAAACTAGTTGACTAACTCTAGCTGACAGTTTCAGGTGATAAGTATTGAAAGCTTCTAAACAGAGAGAAATCTTAACAATTATGGCAAACTTATCCAAAACAGAATGATTGTGTCAAAATATTCTCACAAGTTAAAAATCTACTAACTCAAAAAATATTTTAATAACAATGATCCAAATTTTAAAGTATTGTTAGCAAAGACTAGGATATTGGCTAGGCAGAAAGTATTGCCAAGTAACAAAAGAAAAAGTACACTTTGCCTTAACATAATGAGAGACTGTTAATCTTGAATTTATTTTTAAAATATAAGTTAAAGAAAGTTTTTGAAAAACTTAATAGTGATCATTAATAGAATTAAAAACAAGATGTGTCAGTCTCATTCAATAATGTTTAATCATGCAAAATAAGTTTTGAAAGCAAAATTTATTCATTCTCTCTCCCATTTATTCAGCAATTATTTCTTGACAACCTATTACACACCAGTCTGGGGAAACAGAGTGAACAAACCAGACAAATCACTGCCCTCGTGGAACTACATTCTAGTGTTGGGATACAGATACTTAATATGTTAAATAACACAGTATGCAGTATTTTGGAAGAAATCAATTACTAGGAAAAACAAAGTAGATGGGGAATTCTGGGGTGTAAGTTTGCGATTTTAA
The DNA here is from genome assembly GCA_029593785.1 of Cabassous unicinctus. Classification (NCBI taxonomy): domain Eukaryota; kingdom Metazoa; phylum Chordata; class Mammalia; order Cingulata; family Chlamyphoridae; genus Cabassous; species Cabassous unicinctus. The sequence goes on along the minus strand of JAQZBX010007656.1, from coordinate 9,144 downwards.
ATAGGGTAGTCAAGGTAGGCTCTATCGTTAAACTGATATTTCAGTCAAGACTTAAACTAGCAAGAAGAGAACTATGCCAATAACAGGGAAGTGATTTTTCCAGGCACTGGAAATTGTTTTTGCAAAGAACTTGAGACCGGAATGTGCCTGGCATGTTTGAAGGAGAATAAGGAGGCCAGTGTAACAAAAAAAAAGAGGAAACAACTAATTTAAGAGTTCGATTGAGCCATTAGCTAAATATCAGCAGTGGCAAATCCAAGTGTTTCCAGCTATTTGACTTTTTTGCATATTAATTTTGTTACTTAATTGGCTATGTAGGTAGATAGATAGGTAGCTAACTAGCTCGTTAGTTTTGAGCAGGAAATGCATGCACATCATCTAAATTTCAAAATTTTAATGGTGCAAAGGAGTGTATATTGAGTATATCTGTCCTGCCCCACTCCAAGTCTCTCAGCTCCCACATCCCAAAGGAAACAATGTTAGCAGGTCTTCTATGTACCTTTCCAGAGACATTCCATGTCTTTTCCTAATAAACTCTCCCAGTTGAGGTGATTTGGAAAAGTAGAGTGTGTCTTAGAGACCTGGACAAAGTTTGCTTTCATAGACATGCCTCCATCTTTGTCTTATAATTATAGGCTCTCGAGCAGGATGGCAGCCTGAGATATGTGCTCATCCCAGATGGGAGGGGTGCAGTCTATCTTGTGAAGTCATCACATCAGCTCATGCAGAAGTTAGCTGTGTGTGGCCAATATTTATTTAGAGAGAGTTATTTCTGTTCCCACATCCACAGGAAGATTCCATGATGGCTATTTCTTGTCTGTCATTTTCTCCCAAGGATTAAGGATGATTTCACTGAGCATTTGAAAACAGGTGTGATGGGATGAAAAAAAAAAAAAACTGTAGACAAACAAACAAATAAATAAATGGAAAATTTCTGTTCTTCTCCAGTGAATATGAGAAGGGGACAGAAGGCTCTTGTTTGATAAAAGTTAGAAAGTTCAAGGCAATCCATGTTTTTCCCGTAAGTGTAGCCAAATTATGTATAATAAATACTTCAGGGTTTCAGACATTTCCCTTGCAGGTAAACAAGCAGCAGGCTTGTTTCCTCTATTTCTTTGATGTTAAACTGGTCTTCTATTGTACCATGGATTTCACATGATATGCTAAGTGAAATGTGCTGCATAATTTTCAAATAGTGCTGGAAAAAGTGTTATACAATCGTGTCTCTACTCCAATCTTAGGAGTGTAAGGAAAAGGATGCTTTTTCTTCACAACTATGATGCTAGATCGCCATTACTCAGCAACCTGACTCATTTACATGACTGACTGTACTATGTTTCTCAGTCTAGATAATCCCAGGAAAATGCTAAATCATCAGCATCATCAGAGAGTGAGGATAAGAATGTTATCAATTGAATTTAAATTTGGGTATATTTTTGGATTTTGTAATTTTTGGCTTCAATAGTCTTTATTTCTCAGGTCACAGTTTATAAGTGGCCTTCTTGAGATTAGATCACCATGTGGCCATGCTTTGACACAGAATTTTGTCCTTAGGTGACTTTATCCCCACCCCCTGCTCTTAAATTTTATGATGGAAAATTTCAAACACACACAACCCCACCCCCCATATGCCATAAAACAGCCTCAGAACTGATAAACATTTTGCCAATTTTGTTTCCTCTAACCCAATATATATTTTTAAAAAGTTTTTTGCTTTAATATTTTAATGTAAATCCACAATATCTTGTTACTTCACCAGTACAAATTTTAGTGCACATCTCTGTTAACGGTATTTTTTTTTTAACATAATCACCATGCCATTAACACAGTTAACAAAATTAACCACAACTCCTTAATAGTATCTATTATCCATACCATTTTCAAATCTTCTGATTGTCTCAAAGATTCCTTTCTGTAATTGATTCATTCCAATCAGGATGCAAATAGTGTTCCCACATTATATTTGGTTATATGTATCTTCTAAGTCTCTTTATCTCACCCCCTTCCCTTTTTCTCTTTTCTTGATATTGATTTGGTTTTGGAGAAAACAGGCCATTTGTCCTGGAGAATGTCCCATATTCTGGATTTGTGGTGTTGTCAAACTTGTACCTCGGTCCTATACTTCCTGCAAATGGGTAAGTAGATCTTGAGACTTGATCGGATCCATGTTCAGTTTTTCACCTTCCAGGTGGTGCTGTGTACTTTCTATTGCATGACCCTTTGAGGCACATAAAGTCTACTTGTCCACGTCAGTGATTCTAAAACATAGACTGATCAGAGGATTCAGATAGTATCAAAGGGATCCATCAATTATAAATGAACTAATTTTTATTTGCATTTTTCTATAGCCTACATCTTGATAGATACATCAAATTTGAGTATTTTTTTTTAAAGTCTGTGGCAACATATCTCAAACTTCAAAATGCCACTAGAATGTAAAATCCATGAGATAATGACTGTTTCCATATAGCTCATAACTGTGCCCAGCACTTAGCAGGTTCTGAATAGTTGCAAACAGCCTTTGTTGAACTAATGAATGAATGAACCACTAATTCATGAGCAAAGTAAATAGCTTTGTTCAGTTGATGTATCTTGTGTGCGTTCAAAATTTTATTTCAAAATCATCATTACAGCCTTCACTATACAAACCCCACAAGTTAGAAGTAAAATTTAAATGTTCAGACTCTTGCTACTATTTTCCTGATGACCTACATAGGGGGTATAGATTGGGGGAGGAGAGTGATGACAGCTTTATTTCAAATTCCACCAACCTACCAACCACTCTGTTCTCAATACCACTCCACAGGGAAAGTGTCAGTGTCTCACCAATCTCCAAAACCCAATCTCTAGAAGTATTTTGTCACCAGAAACAAATCCTGTCTCCCCCAAATTCCATTTTCTAGAAAATAATGTTTACACATCACTAGACTTTCTCTGATCTGCTGGACATTTATAGCCAGTTCTGGTTGCCAATGATTATTTTTTCATCAAGTGAACATTAGAAATAGAATGTGTAACTCAGGGTTTACCTGTTTCCTCCAAAATCAACTTCAAAGAAGAAAAAAAAAAGAATAAAAGTGCTAATATACTGACCAGCATTTTGTTGCTTTACAGCAATAAAAGCAAGGCCACATGGTCTCCTAACCTGGCTGAAATGAGACTTATTTTCTAGGACCTTCTTTGGAATTAAAATTTATGTTTAGCTTTGTTATTGTGCTTCCAATCTTCTCACTCCTCCAACTTTTTTCTTAACATATAATTCCCTATTTTGTATTCTACTTCTTACATCCCTCCCCTAGCACATTTAAACCAGCACAGAATTTGACTGCTAGCTCTGTTGTTCTGCCCTTTAAAATTTTTACTTACTCTAACACATATATTCTAGAAGAACTTTCTGGTTTAAGCAAACCATCATTGAATCACATATAACTAACTTGTCTGATTCAATCTGAAGACTCAATTGATTAATGGCTATGTGGTTTGGAACTGTATGTACCCCAGAAAAACATGTTTTTAAACTTAACCCATTCCTGTTGATGTGAATCCATTGTAAGTAGGACCTTTTGATGAGGTTACTTTAGTTAAGGTGTGGCCCACCTCAAACAGGATAGTTCTTAATCCTATTACTGGAGTCCTTTATAAGTGGAGTAAAATTCAGACACAGAGAGAAAGCCAGAGGGAGCAGCCAGCCAGAAGCTGAACATCAGCAGAAGCCAGAAGAGAAGGGAGAGACTGGGAGACACCGCCATATGCCTTTCCATGTGACAAGCTAAGGGCCAAGGAGCTCCCGCAGCCAGCTGAGAACACCACGGTCTTCAAGGAGAAAGCATCACCTTGATATACCTTGATTTGGATGTTTTCCTAATCTCAGAACCATGAGCAAATAAATTCCCATTGAGCAGTCAAGGAAAGTAAAACAATGGCAATGAAGACTTTTGAGAGAGAAGTAAGTAAATGTAGTAAAGATGCTTAAGCGTCACGTAATATAAATGCAAACTCCCAAAGTCAAGAGAAAACGCTGATGCAGTGATGGCCTTTTTTGCCACCCTGTCTCTTCTCACCTTAATCTCCCACTGCTAATGCCCAACCCATGATATGGGTTGAACTGTGTCTCCCAGAAGACATGTTCAAGTCCTAACCCCAGTCTTGTGAATGTGACTTTATTTGGAAGTAGAGTCTTTGCAGAAATGATCAGTTGAGTTCACACTAGATTAGGGTGGGCCTTAATCCAATATGACTGGTATCCTTACAAGAAGGGGAAAATTGGACATAGACAGAGGGGAGAAGGTCATGTGACCACTGAGGCAAAGAATGCCATGGACTGCTGGCAAGCCACTGCCAGAGGCCAGGAGAGAGGCATGGAACAGACTTCCCTACAGACTTCCAGGGGAGCATGGCCCTGCTGATACCCACACCTTGATTTTGGACTTCCAGCCTCCAGAACTGTGCGGCAATGAAGTTCTGTTGTTTTAAGCCACCGAGTTTGTGGTACTTTGCTATGACTGCTCCAGGAAACTAGGAAACGGGGATTCATTTCCCAGCATATTCTATCTAGGTCACTTATTTTAACTCTTGAAATGTAACTGTCTTTTATCAGATGAGATCCAGGTCCCTTTTTGGTTAATCTGATAAAAGATTTAAAGCTAATATACTTATGGGTGCTAATGGGCTAATACTCTGTCACACCCAGCTGGTAAGTGGCACTGTTTTCTAAAGACATTGTCTTAACCTGAACAATTGAATCTATTAATTGGAATTTCAGTTTCTTGACTGATCCATGGAAGAAATATTTGGGATAAGAACAGTTTTTGGTGCCCCATGAGTCAACAGGAAATTTCTACTCAGATTATATGGGGAGTCCACTACAATCATGATTTTGCTAGGTGCTCCGCAAGAGTCAGAAAGACCAAAAGAGGGAAGAAAGATAGTGTAACGTTAATATCAGCTCTGGGTGAGAATTTTGTCATTCAATATGATTATTTCACTTATATACAAGTTGCTGGCTTTCTGAATTCACTCGTCAAGAAATCAGTCTGTGAGACGTGACTTCCCTGGTCTACAATGGAGTTGAGAAAACCTTTCTGATGCAGCTTCCAGGGAGAAAACAGGAGGTACAACTCTTAACTGGCTTCCTGTGTCAAGTGGACAGATTTACTCAAAATAAAATGGAAGGAAGGAAGGAAGGAAGGAAGGAAATTTTAGAATTAAGGCTGATGAATATCATTCAAGATCAGACAGCATTATGCATTTCGAAGACTATAAAACAAGGGATAGATAAAATCAGGTATAAATCTGCATTTGTAAAGATGAAATGGAAACTTTTCTAAGGGAAGTTAATATATCATGGAAATTTCTCCACGGAGAGAAGAAATATATGAAACAGCTTTGTTTGGAGAATTGTCTAGCAAGGCCCTGATATTGAGCTGAATGAAGGAAAAAGTTGTTGGGCTTTGAGTTTAATTTTTCAAGACATTTAGTGAGTTGAAATTATCTCATATAAATAGCATTTCCTTTTCTGTACTTTGTCTAAACTATTCTTCTAAATGGTGATATTTAGCCATACCAGTCCTCAGAGTTTCTCATATTTCTGTCTCAGGATTGTTGGTATAATAAACAAAATTCTTATAAAGCCTTTTCTAGAATTCAACAGCTGTAGTGGCCCGGGAAGTTAGCAAAGAAGCTACACCTTAAATAGATTTGTGTTTTTAGCCCAAGTATAGTGTAGAAAAGCACACTGTACAGGGAGCCAGGGGCTCTGGTTCCAGGCCCAGTCGTTTTGCTCCCTGTCTGCCCATGACCTCTCGGAGCCCTGGTTTTCTCATCAGTGAAACAAGAGGGATGGGATAAAGGACTCTCCAGTTCTCTTCCAACATAGTAAGTCTGACTTTGTTAGGTAAAGGCAGCCTGAACCTCACTGAGGGCCGATGCATGAAGAAAACCTTGGAAATCATATCACCTTGTCCCTCCTCTCCAGTCAGGAGTGCATCTTAATCCTTCAACTATGCTCTTCCAGGCTCCTCTTAAGGATTCTTCCCAAAAGGAAAACTTCACGATGTCTTCTGTATCCTTAAGGCCAGAAGTTCCTCTTTTTGTCTAGCCTGAGTCTCCTAGCTGGAGTTTAAACCAATTTTCTTTTATTCTATCTTAGCAAGAGAGGAAACACAATTGGGGCAGCCCATTCAACTGCTATCTGTTTATAATCTGAGCCATGGCAAATGTGTTTGTACTGGAGTTTTCTGTGGTCTTACATTGCATTCCAGTGAAATGATAGAACCTGATCCTCTGACGGAATGTTCTCTTTCAGGTCTAAAATGACTGGGCGATAAAGGCTGACTACCAGACTGGCAGGAATACTGAACGGTCCTTCATAGTGGACACAGGGCAGGCCATTGTTCCTTCAGCTGACCATCCTCCCAGCAGCCTCATGTACAGGGGCTCTTGACCCAGTGCATTCTAAAACCCTAAATTTGGAAATATTTAACTAATTCTTCTAACATGAAATATGGGCTCAGGGAATTGTGTTCAAACTTCCTACAAAGGGGGGGGAATCTTTCCAGTAGTGGCGAGTGCTTCACCGGCATAGAGCAAACAGATGAAAGAGAACATGATATTATCTAGCCTTACCCCCTGCTTTCAGAAAGTTGAGTCCATTTTATAGACAAGGCAGATAAGATAGAGCAGCAACCTCTTCAGAAAAGGCCATGCTGAGAAAAGGGCGATGCTGGCAATATACTCTGTTTAAGAAGGAGCCATGTGGGATTTTGAAAAGAAAATGGCAGCAGGTTTACTTGCTGGCACTCAAAGAGTCACAAGAAAGAATTCCCTTGTTCATCCCCCTTACTCCTAGGGGTGTGGGTGTCGGTTGAAGGCAAGAAAGAGGAAAAAGTGGTATTCCCTGAGCGTGGACTTCCCCAGCCTCCACCCAGGCCCCGGGTTTGTGAATCAGTGCCTGGAGGTGGGCGGGGAAGGCTTTCCCTTGACCCGCGGGCTGAGATGAAGTAAGAAAGCTTTCTTCTGTCAACAGAGGCTTTCAGCTGTGTTTCCAGCCCGGCTTCCTCCCAGCTGACTCATCAGTGATGCCGCAACCTAATGTCAATGACCTAACAGTTGATCACCATGGTAGTAGCACGAATCCTAACCTGTGGAGGAGCAAAATCCGAGCAGAGATGCAGGACAGTTTAGGAAAAGGATAAAAGGAGCCCCTTATTCAAGAGACCACACCTCAAGACTGAAGAGCCCATTGCCCCGGGAGCGCATCCACCGGTTGCCCACACTGATATTTGCATGTCTTCGTGCCTCCCCGCAGGAGGCGAATAGGGATTTAGGGTGACCAAGTACTAACAAATGCCCTGGCATTTAAAGAGGAAGAGCAAGGCGCAGAAGGGAAAACGCGTGTGTAGCAGCTCAACGAGGTTTGGATTACAAACTTTGTTTCCTTACCTTTTTTGCCAGCACGTGGCAACGGTTCTAAAAGGAATAAAAATGTGCTGCAAGCCAAGAGAAAGACGAACATCCCCCCAAACTCAACTTTACAGACAGTCCTGGTGGTGCAGTCACAAACGGGGGGCCTCAGAATAAACCGCAGGGCCAGTGAGTACCCCCCGAGGTCAAGGAAAAGGAAAACCAATGGAAACAAATAAGTGCTTTTTAGTAAAGATCACGGCGTTTAAGGCCTTGAGTGGCGAGGAGGCCTGGGCACGGAAACCAGATGCGGAGGTTTGTGGCACAGTCAAGGTAAAACGAGTCTGATTTCCTGGCCGCCCCTCCCCAGACTAAGAATCCAAAAGAGCCGTCCTTCCCCAGCCCCGAGCTGCCCAGTCTGAACAGTGTCTCCCAGTAGAGCCTTTGGCTTGCAAGTAACGTGAGAGTCTTTTTATAACCGCTGAGGTTTAATTTAAAAGGAAGCTCAGCATCAGTGGTAAAGGGAGGGGAAAGTTGTGAACTAGAGACCATCAGAAATGGGGAAAATCATAAATACCAGAGTGTCTGATTATTTGAGCGTCTCTTGAAGTCAAATAATGAACCTTCTTCATGTTCTGCCTGGCTGGACTTGGCGCCCTCTGACAAATTTGCAGGCATCAGGGTCTGTCTGGAATTCATTCCAAGTTGGAGGGATATTTTTTTCCCTTGACATTTTGCAGCTGAGACAGCCCTGAGCAGGAAGCTGAGGAGTGTAACATTACCAAATATGTCCTTTCTCCTGCCCTCATATTTTATTTCCACAGGAAAAGAAGGCAGATGCTGGCCAATGAGAATGCAGCACAGCAGGAGGCCTCTACTGGTGGGGAGCGGGGCGGGGGGCTGATCAGATGCCAGCATCTGATCAAAAAAGCAAACTGTTCTAGGTATTACCAATTGAAATTTGTGCTATGCTGGAGGAAGAAGTCTGACAATTTCCTACATGCTCCCTGGCTGTTTCAGGGGGAATTATCGACCACGGTATTGGTCTCATTTTCTCAAGGAGCAGAAGGAGCTCTGGGGTGCAGGTTAGGGGAGCTGCCTCGGGCCAGGCTTGTCTCTGACATGCCTGTACCCCTGCTGGCCCCTTGCACCTCTGTGGGCTTCAGATGTTTTCACTGTAAAGTGAAAGTTTACGAACGTAAGCGCAATGACCTCCCAGAACCCTTCTGGCTTCGCAAGCTTTGATTGATCACCAACATCAATCGCTAGAATAAATCCCAACACCCCTCCAGGTATATATTTCTTATTATAATATATAAGTACTCTTTTAAAAATATAGTACAAACTTGCAAAATATATAAAATAGAACTTTAAAAGGAAATCGAATGTGAAACATCCTCATATTTTCTCTCCAAACCCCAGCAGTTCTTGGGCACCTCTGGGCCGTGCTCATGAACAGAGTGGTTATATGTGTATAGAAAGTTTTTGGAGGGAAGCGGGTGTGGCTCGGTGGATAGAGCCCCCGTTTGCCGTGTGGGAGGCCCGGTTCGCGTCCCGAGGCCTCCTTGTGAGGGCACGCCAGCCTGAGCAGTGCGGTGGGCTGATACAGCAACCTCATGGCAGGAAGCGGGTGTGGCGCAATGGATAGAGCACCCATTTACCATATGAGAGGCCCCGGGTTCGCTTCCCGGCGCCTCCTTGTGAGGGCAGGCCGGCTCGCGCAGCGCTGTGGGCTGATGCGGC